>SKCR01046743.1:0-55302 GCA_019454045.1 Zanthoxylum bungeanum
TTTGGTGCAGTTTTGATGGTGTTATACGGCAGTGGGCTGGCAGTTTTTTGACGTGAATAGATGGGGCTGTGGCTGTTAGTCAGGCGGTTACTGGGCAGATATGAGTGGCTGTTTGATCTCGGTGTGCAGGTCTAGGTGGTTATGGCACTATTAGCTTGTGTTTTAGGGGTCTGCGTGGAAGCTATTTGCTTCAACGTGAGGTTTTATTTTTTTTCTTTGATGTGGCCGAAGGCTGGAGGGTGGCGTGAAGGTAAGGTCAGGGGCTATGGAATTAGGCAGTTAAGGTTTATGTGTGAATGGTGGTTGAATGAAGGATTTGGTTGATTACGTAAAGGGGCCAGTGAGGGTTGATTTGGCTGAGTGGAGGGCAGCGTGAATTGGCTGAAGGATGAAGTGGCGAGTGTGGGGATTGGCCTTTTGCCGTGAATGAGAGAGAGATGAGAGGCTATTGTCTTAAGGTTTATTGCTTTTCTTTTGTTTTCAAGTTGCCGTGAGTGAGTGTCCATTAGGGTTGCAATTAGTGTGTGTTTTATAGTTGTCCATTAGGGTTTGAATGGATAGGGATTTGATTTAGTGTTAAAGAAGGAAATCAATGGATTTGATGGAGACAAGATTGGTTTAGATTAGGAGGTAGTATATTAGTTTGTGTTGATTAGGCATACAATATTTTAAGTTATGAATAATATATTTTAATTAGGAATAATATTTGTTGATTGATTTTATTAGGCATGACATCTTTTTAATTTGGGTAAGTATTTTTATATTTGGTAGGTGATTATTTAGATTTTATTTGTTTTATTTAATTTGGTTATTGTTTATTAATAATATTTAATTTGTTTATTTTAATTTGAATAACCAATTAATTAATTTGTGAATTTGACTTAATTAATTTAATTGGTTTGTGATTTTTAGATTTAACATTTAATTCAATTAATTGGCTATTTAATTTAATTAATTCGTGTTTAATTTAATTGGTTTTAATTTACTTAGATTTAATTTAATTTGTGACACATATATTTTAAATGTTTATTATTATTGGATGTGATTTAAATGGGCTTGGGCTAAGGTTAAGTTTTAAAACGGAGGTCCAACAGCGAACCGAAAAACTAAACACGTGAACTAAATCCAACAAAACGTCAATTCTTGACTCTTCCCTTCCGACGTCCGTTTCCCGCGATTTCCGCAACTTAAAAGATAGTGCCGCCAAATGAGGCTCATCATCGGGTTTCACATGCAAAAATGCAATGCCTACAATCATATGCGCTTTATTATGTGTTTAGAATGCATGTTTAAGGTGTGTATGATGATGAGACCTTTAACAAAGATAAGTAAAATTGGTAGCCAATTTGCACACGAAAAGCCCTCATCAAATATCATGCGTCTTTTCCTTCCATTGAGTGATTCTTGCTCAAGATCCTCGATTGGCTGGGTTGTTGGCCAAAGTCAAGCCCTTGTCCGTCGAAAGATGTGTTTTAATCACGAGGCTTTGTTCCATATCGGTGTCGTGTCCAAGTTGTGGTTTGTGGCCAAAGTCAAGAGCCCACTTCTTGTCCATTGACATTGATTACGAAGCTTCCATGTCAATGGGTCCGCGCTTGACTGGGATCACTAGGTTTGTTGTTTGCCAAAGCCAAGGCCTAGTTGATAAGAGGAAAAAGGTTAGGGTGTACATTCGATGTATAGGCATATATAAGATATATGTTTGGGACTTGGATGTCCACCTACTGGATCTAGGAGTTGGATGAGATCCAATTGATCTTCGAGATCTACCTAGTTAATTATCATACAATTTGTTGGCCAAAGTCAAGATTGTGTGATATTAACGGGATCCTAGCCCACTAGGAAACAACGGGTTCCCGAGTACTCGACAGAGGGTTAGAGGCTCGACGCAAAAATAGTGGGAGGCAAGAATTGAATTTGCAATACTCGTTCAATTACTCGCCATACGCGCTCATTTAAATTATTTCGTCATTAGATTAAATGTTAGTTAGACTAATATTTAAATTCTTGTTTTAATAAACAGTTGGACTGTATTATACTTGATTATATATAATTGGATTATATTAATCAATATATTTGAATTAATTAATTCAGTTTACAGTTGATTTTATAATTGGATTATAGTAATCAATGTAATTGAGGTTAATTAATTTGGATTATATTTGATTGTATAGTTGGACTATTATAATCATTATAATATATATAGTACCACTAATCGTTGATTAAATAGTTGGACTATTGTAATCAAGATAAATTGAAAAGTTGGATATTTAAAATATAATATGGGATTAAAATATTTTAAATGATTTAATTTTCAAATTGGGAATAAATAATAGGTTACTTTATTTGATAAAATAACTTATTATACCTTAAGCCCAAAATTAAGCAAAATAAGTAGAGCATAAAATCTTTGGAAGATTTATGTGATGATGACTTTAGTGCTTAATTTAATATACTTGTCATAAATCTAATTTTAGATTTAAGAAGTATTAAAATTGCAATTTATAATTCTTGGAGAATTAATTGACTATTCTAGAGGAGATAAGTCAAAGTTTGCAATTGGGCATGTAGCACGAAGTGCACATCGTTTCGATATTCTAAAAACCCAAGGCTTGGCCTAAGGTTTCTGAAATATTGAAAAGGATAATTGACATATCCCAAAGTGACTACCATTTGGATATGGCAGACACGAAGGAATTAAAGAAAGGGCAAGGCTCTTACTTTGAAAATGTTTGTCTTAGTTATGTTCACTGCTAGTATTGAAATTAGATTTTAAATACTTAGAGTGGTACATAAAATATATGTATTGATGTTCAGAATCTGCTTTGAGCAGGATACTGACTTCAAGCTGAGATTCCTCTGCGAATCGGAAACGGGATGAAAGTCGATGTTTCGACCGTAGATACCTAAGTTTAGGAACTACCCTTCGGGTTGTACTTAAATTAGGAACTGTTATAATGTAACTAGTTTGACTAGAGACATTATCTCTATATCAGTGTTTAATCCATTGTGGATAAACCTTTATATTCTAGAACACTAAGTGTTTTCATTATATAAAGATGATAATGAGATAAACACATTTAGATGTGAATAACAGAATTTATATTTTGAATATAATTAAAATCTCAAACATATAAAATGACAAATAAATAGCTCAAATTGATTTGATCAATAGAGACTTATTTGTGGCATTGTTGTCTGGGACACAATTGTACAAGACTCGTATATCCACACTTTTGAAGAGTGGGTACTATGACTGATTTGACTATTCAAATAAAGTCTACGAATCTAGTTTATTCGGTAAAGTACCTAAAATACTATTACTTGGTAATAGTATAAGAGCCACCGACCTGTTAGCCCTATTCATGGTGAAGTAAGTGGGCCCATATCTAGCTAGGCTAGATGTGAACATGAATATTTCGTGACCTTAAACGGATGTGGCATCACGTTATGGTTATGTGTTTCTTTTGAAGAACAAAATCAGAAACTTTTAGAGTTTCGACACGAAATAGACAAACAGATTGGCTATAATATTATACCGTCACGGTAAGACCGTAATGGAAAATACTTAAGCAATAAGTTTCTTTATACTTGAAAGAGTATAGTATTCTTTCAAATGAGGACTCCTCCCGGAACACGTCAAAGTGACGGTGTTTCCGAACGGATTAACCGAATCATGTTAGACATGATAAGGCTAATCATGAGTCGCTCTAAGCTGCCATTTCCTTCAACGGATAAGTTTTAACAGTGCAATAACTTATTTAGAATAAGGTTCCATATAAATCTGTTTGACAGATGTCATATAGGATATGAATAGGGAAGAAACGAGGTTTCTCATTCCTGATAATTTGGGTATGCCAGGCATAAAGTTTGGATGATACCAAACTAAGGACCCAAATTGGATAAGTGCCAATATAGGTTATCCTAAGGGAAACCATAAGTATAGTACTTATACATCTCACATGAGAACAATGTGATTGTTGCTCACCATGCGGTTTTTCCTGAGAGGAATACCGATATGCATTGGTCAGTGGGAGGATAGTGATACTCGATGAAAATCGGAGTAATACTGTTCAAGGCACGAAGTCCTTAATGGAACATAAATAGTTCATCTATGATGAATCTATACCATTAATCTTTCGAGTACATAAGAACCGCTAGATCAGAGAGAGTCAGAAAACAACCTAGGGTATGGGTTTCTGATCTCACCTAATAAAGATGTTAATCTTTTAAGGTATACCAACTGATTACGTATGAGGTAGTGATACAAGGTATCGACTCCCTATTATGACAAAGTATCATGAGTCCAAAATGGATTCCATGTATATCAACAAGTTTGGATACTAGTTGATGTACCATAAGGCATTGTGCTTATTGGTACTTTATAAGTCTTCAAGGAAGACATACATGGAAGGCAACATACCAACGTCCTAAGCTAGGCTTGTAAAGAAAAGGTAGAGTTATCAACATTGTGTTGATTCCGACGAAACCTTTTACCTGTTGCCATTGTAAATCCATTTGGATAATGCTTGCTAAAGCTGTGTATTTCATTTATGAAATATGACAGCTTAACGGAAAATCACTTTCCTGAAAAGGAAACCTTTCGGAGGATGTTTATAACATCCTGTCGGTTTTATCGTACCATAACAAGCAAACAAGGTTTGCAGGTTATTCGATCCATGTTTGGATTGAAGCAAGCATAGGTTCTAGGAATTGTCGTTTGATGTAATCATAATGGAGTATGATTTAATTCAAAACGAAATGATTCTTGTGTATATAAAAGGGTAGTGGGAGTGCACTGACATGAATGTCCTGTAAATAATGATAATATGTCATTTCTTGGAAATGAAATTCCCATAAAGCAAGGTGAAAGCTTGGCTTTCATAAGAAATTCTCCGTAGAATTCTGGGGAGTAACAACCTTTATTCAAGGAATAAAGATCTACTGGGATAGATTTGGAGTTGTTAACACTCTGGGAAATTGTACATTTAAAATGTACTTGATTTGGTGTCTCATACGCTTTGAGCATATGGAGTCACAATCAGGACAATCCAAGTGATAGTCATTGGATTGAAGTTAAGGACATCTATTAGTATCTTAGAGAACTAAAGATGCTGTCTTAAATTATGGAGTAGGAGAACTTGAAGTGACTAGGATCACTGCTGCAAGTTTCCAAACCGGTAAATACTGCGGTACTATAAAGTTTGAATAACGGGACAGTAAGCTGGAAATATTTCGAGCAAGATAACTGTTACCGAATTAAACAACAAATGCAGATTATTGCTGCAGCTGAGGCAGCAATAGAAGCCATTTGGATCGATAATAAATCTAATTAGATTAGATATAGTTCTGTTAGTGGCTGAGCTAGGTGTCAGCACAAGCTAAAGAATTAATGGTCTCATCGACGATCCAGATATATACTTCTATATTCATCTGATTCGTTCGGATCATACATCGTGGCGATGTGATGATCGTATAAATCACGTCAGAAGATAATTACGCAAATCCGCTGACGAAAATCTTTCCTCAGCAATTTGAGCGAACCGTACATAGTTCGGGTGTTAGACACTCGAGTGACTGGCTATGTGCCAAGTGGGAGATTGTTGGATAATATGACCCATAGCATCACTATTTGTACAGATCACGGTGTTGTTGTACAAATTAACTATGTGACAAGGAAATTGCACTCTCATCATTTGTGATTAGATCACCATAGATATATAAATAAAGAGAGGTCCATATGATTAGTTCCTGGATTGAGAATGATATGAGACAGTATCAGTCCCCGAAGGATTAATCATTAAATATCCTTAGCCGGAGTATTATCGAGACTGGACATCGATAATGCGGAATAGGCTAGTATTGCACTTGTGCGCGTTGTGAGGGCACAGCGGCATAGTTCTCATATATATAAGTATTGGATACTTATGCAAGTGCGATAGGAGGTCGTGTTTCACCGATGGTACAGGAAAACAGCTTCGCTCTGGATAGACCCCTCGGAATCCCATTGGTATTATGACTATGTGTCTATGGGAGGCCGAAATCAAGGTAGGTGTGTATAGTCTTAACCTGAGACTTACATCGCTAATACTTGCGATAATCGGTATACTTTGGTCTTGGTGGTACAGGGCTTAACTGGTTCTGCGTACACACTTCTGGGTTTATCAGAGAGTCGTAGTGTATTGGGTGTGATGTCAAGACGGAAGTATCACTTTAGTCATATGGAGATGATGTCACGCAGGATACGGTATTAGTGCTCTTAAGTGCTGCGCGGCCATCGGGATATTATGACAAGGTCATGTATATCCGATTATAGAGACTAGTTACCAGACATCCGACATGTGCTTCGTACGGGGCAGACACAAATCCAGCCCCAGGCCTAGCACGTGACTATCTGATACTGGGCCGATATACACAATACTACGGTATACTACGCTTGATACAGATCTATATATTCCTGTAAGAATATTTCTGGAGAATTGGGTAGGCATGGCGCTTTGCTAGAAGCCAACCTTGTCTTGTAAATCAGGTATAAACGTAGTACAAGGTACTTACGTGTTCGGATAGTCCGACGACCATATTTACTGCCACATATCCGGAGATCTCATGGGTCGCTTCCTGAAGATTCACCGATGATGTATGACTCACACTATAATTAATCTGGGATTAATAGTAGAGAGAGAAGATTAATTCTAGAGAGAGAAAATTAATCTGGGATTAATTACGGAGATATTTTATCTCGGATAAAATATCGTTAAAGAGAGAGAAACGATTAATTTGGAATTAATCGATAAAAATAATATATTCGATATATTATAAGAAATTAGATTTCGACGCGGAATTAAAATTAGATTTTAATTCGGGCGAATGAATTAATTTAGAATTAATTCATTAGCGATGTGAATAGTGAATTCGCTAGGCGTAATCATTTAATTACGATGCGACGAAAAATTCGTTAATTTGGAATTAGTGAACCCGAGCCCGAGAGTGATTGCGAGCGCATTCGCATTTCGAATTCGAGTGCGGCACGCAAGTCACATCAAGCGTCAAATCACTAGTCGCGTCAATTGTCAAATCACTTGTCACTTTGAGTTATGTGATATGATATGTTGTCACTTTATTAAAGTGAAGTGACTTGATGTAAAAAAGTAGAAGTGATGGGTGAAAAGTTGAAAGCTTTTTCTTTTGCTTTTGACTTTTTTAATTAAAAGTTTTGTATATATTTTATTTATATTACTTGGTAAATAAAAGATAAATAAAATGATATACAAAAGAATAACTCTCTCTCTCTTCACATGTGATTCACGGTTTTAGGCTTTTGGAGCCAAAAACCCTTCATCTTTCTCTCTTCTCCCTCTCACGGCTTCAAGCCGATTTCTTCACAAAAATTTTCTGGTTTGACCGAATTTTGAGAAGCAAATTAAGAAGAGTAGTGTTAGCACACACATGGGTTATATTACGGTGATAGGGAAACGAATTTATGAGCATGGAAAAGCTTGAAGCTTGGAGCTTCCATGGAGTCCATCCATGGCCGAATCTTGGAGAGACAAGAAGGACCAAAACCGAGCAGTCCAGCAGCACAAGGAGCTCCATTACCGCGAGTTTGAGAAGCTTGAAGGCTTGTATTCTTCATTTCATCAAAACCATCAATGTGAGTATGAATTCGCCTTACTCCTTGGTTGTATTCAACTCGTTTTTATGCATGATTGATGATTCTTGGGACTTGATTGAAACTCAACATTTCTCTTCTCACATATTCCCCTCAATGTAAATGAGGTTTCTTTAGAAGTGTTATGTAATCGGGTAGAAGTAATACTTGTGCTAGCGGGAGAGAGGAAATGGAGAGATTTTTTCTAGGAACAATGTGTTAAGTATCCATCCGCATATCATTATTATATTTACTTACGCGCCTTATTATGTGTTTAGAATACATGTTTAAGGGTGTATGATGATGAGACCTTAACAAAGATAATTAATTGGTTGCCAATTATGTGAAAAATCCTCACAACATATTAAGCGTTTTTCCTTTCATTGAGTGATTCTTACTCAAGATCCAAGACTGGCATTGGTTTGTTGGCCAAAGTCAAGACCTTTGTCCGTCGCTGATGTATTTGAATCATGAAGGCTTTGTTCCATATTGGTGTCTTGCCAAGTTATGATTTGATGGCCAAAGTCAAGATCATTTCTTGTCCATCGACATTGATTACGAAGCTTTCCAAAGTTAATGGGTTCCGCTTAACTGGGATCATTAAGTTTGTTGTGCCAAAGCCAAGGCTTAATTGATTCAAAGGAAAAAATGTTAGGGAATATATTGGATATATTGGCATATATAAGATATATGTTTCGGACTTGGATGTCCACCTACTGGATCTAGGAATTGGATGAGATCCAATTGATCTTAGAGATCTACCTAGTTAAGTATCAAACAATTTGTTGGCCAAAGTCAAAATTGTGTGTTATTTAACGGGATCCTAGCCCACTAGGAAACAAGTTTTCCCAAGTACTCAACAGAGGGTTAGAGGCTTGCCGAAAAATAGTGGGAGGCAAGTATTAGATTTGCAATTTTGTTTAGATACTTGCCATACGCGCACATTTCATTTTTCATCAAATAAAACATATTAGTTGGACTAATATTTAATCGTTGTTTTAAAATAGTTGGACTGTATTCAAACTATTTCAATTAAAAGTTGATTTTATAATTGGATTATAGTAATCAATAATTGAATTTAACCAATTAAAGTATAGTTGATTATGTAATTGGACTATAGTAATCATTATATTTAAAAGTACCTGAAATTGTTGATTAAATAGTTGGACTATTAGAATCAAGATAAATTGAAAGATTAAACGTTTAGAACATAATCCTGGGTGAAAACGTATTTAAACGACTTTAATTTTCAAATTGGGAATAAAACTTCAGGATAGTCCTGGAAACTAAGAAGTTACTTTATTTGATAAATAACATCTTAGGCCTAAGGCCGGAGTTGAGCAAAAGTAGAGCATGATCTTTGGAAGATTAATATGATGATAACTTTAGTGCTTAATCCATTAACATTTCCGCATTGACTCCTTAAATTTCGTCGTCATAATTAAGGATTAGATCTTTAAACCATGATGTTGAAATTGAAGGATCTTCATAGGTCTATACTTAGATCTTAGAACCATTAATTGCAATAGATAACTCTTGGAGAGTTAATGGCTATGCTCAAGGAACAAAAGCCAAAGTTCGCAATAGGGCAAGTAGCGCAAAGCGCATCTTATTTCGACATCTCAGTTGGCCAAGGCTTGGCCGAAGGCTTCTGATTTGTGGAAAAGGGGCAAAGGCAAAATCATTATAGTCTTCTAGGAAGATAAATGACATATCCCAAGATGTGTGTCTAAACTGTGGCAAACGGGGTCACTAAAGCGTGACTACCGTATGGACAAGGCAAACATGAAGGAATTGAAGACGAACAAGGCTCTGACTTCAAGTATGTTTGTCATAAAAGTGTTCACTATTAGTATTAAAATTGGATTTTAGATACTAAAAGTGGTACATAAATATGCATTGATGTACAGAATCGGCTATGAGCAGGATACTGACTTCAGATGAGATTTATCTGTGAATCGGAAACGGGACGAAAGTCGCTGTTTTAACCGTATAAACTTAAGTTTAGGAACTACCCTTCGGGTGTGTACTTAAATTAGGAAAGTGTTATAATGTACCTAGTTTGACTAGAAACATTATCTCTATATCGAGTATAACTCGTTGAGAGTATACCTTTATATTCTAGAACACTAAAGTGTTTTATTTTATAAAGATGATATTGAGATAAACACATTATATGTGAATAACAGTATTTATATTTTGAATATAAATAAATCTCAAACATATACATGACAAACGAATAGCTCAAACTGATTTGATCAGATGAGACTTATATGTGGCAGTGTATCTGGGACACATTAAACAAGACTCGTATATCCACACTTTTGAAGAGTTGATACTAGGACGGATTTGATTCCATTTAAAAGATGTCTACTAATCTAGTTTATTGGGCAAAGTGCCTAAAACACCTTTACTTGGTAAAAGTGTCAGTGCCACCGATCTGTAAGCCACCGTTCATAGTGACGTAAGTGGGCCCATATCTAGCTAGGCTAGAGGTGGATATGAATGTTTCGTGACCTTTAAAGATGTGGCATCGCGTTATGGTTATGTGTTTTTTTTGAAACATAAATCGGAAACTTTTAGAGTTTCGACATGAAATAGACAAACAGATCGGCTAAAGTATTATTTCGTCACAGTTAGACCATGATGAAAATACTTAAGCAATAAGTTTCTCAAATACTTGAAAGAGTATAGTATTCTTTTAATGAGGACTCATCCCGAAACACATCAATTTGACGTTGTGTCTGAACGGAGAAATCGAATTTTGTTGGACATGATAAGGTTAATCATGAGTCGCTCTGAGCTACCATTTTCCTTCAAGGGATAAGCATTTAATAGTGTAACACTTATTTTGAATAAGGTTCCATGAAAATCTGTTAGACAAAATTCATATTAGATATGAACAGGAAAGAAATTGGGTTTTCTCACTCTTAAAGATTTGGGAATGCTGGGCATACATTTGGATGATACCAAACTTGAACCCAAATCGGATAATTGCCTAATTGTAGGTTATCCTAGGGTAACCAAAGTATATTACTTATACAACTCACTTGAGAACAATGTAATTGTTACTCGCCATGCAGTTTTCCTAAGAGGAATACCGATATGCAGTGGTAAGGGAGAGGACAGTAAAACTCGATGAAAATCTGAGTAATACTGTTCAAGGCACCGAGTCCTTAATGGAACATAAACAGTTCATCAAGGATGAAACTGTACCACAATCTTCGAATACACAAGAACCGCGTAGGTCGGAGAGAGTAAGAAAATAACCTGGGGGTATGGGTTTCTGATCTCACCTCATAAAGATGTCAATCTTATTGAGGAAGACAAACTGACTACGTTTGAGGAAGTGATATAGGGTATCGACTCCCTATCATGGCAAAGTGCCATGAAGTCCGAAATGGATTCCATGTATAATAACTATGTTTGGATACTAGTTGTTGTACCGGAAGGCATTGTGCCTATTGGTACTACATAAGTCTTCAAGGAAGACATACATAGATGGCAACATACCAACGTACAAAGCTAGGCTTGTAGCGAAAAGGTATCGTTATCAATATTATATCGATTATGACGAAACCTTTTACATGTTGCCACGGTAAATCCATTTAGATAATGCTTGCTGATGCTGCATGTTTCATTTATGAAATATGGCGGCTGAACGTCAAAATCACTTTCCTTAAACAGAAACCTTTTGGAGGATGTTTACAACATCCTAACGATTTTTTCATACCAAAAATAGCAAACAAGGTTTGCAGGTTATTCGATCCATGGAGGGACTGAAGGAAGCATTGGGTTCTTGGAACCATCGTTTTGATGTAATCATAATGGTGTATGATTTGATTCAAAACAAATATAATTCTTGTGTATATAAGGAGGTTAGTGGGAGCGCACTGACAATGAATGTCCTATAATAATGATGATATGTCATTTCTTGGAAATGACATTCCCATAATACAATCAGTGAAAACTTGGCTTTCATGGAAATTCTCCGTAGAATTCTTGGGAGAAACAAACTTTATTCTAGGAATAAAGATCTACTGGGTTAGATCTAAAAGTTGTTGGCACTCTCCGAGAACTCGTACATTGAAAAAGGTACACGACCTGGTGTCTCATACGCTTTGAGCATATGGAGTCACAATCAGGCCAATCCAAGAGAAAGACATTGGATTGATGTTGAGAACATCCTTAAGTATCTTAGACGAACTAAGGATGCTTTCTTAAATTATGGAGAAGGAGAACTTGAAGTGACTAGGTTCACCGTTGCAAGTTTCCAAACCAATAATAACGACTGTAAGTCGTAACAAAGGTACTATAAAGTTTGAATAATAGAACAGTGAGCTGGAAAACTTCTTAGCAAGATACTGTTACCATATAAACAACAAAGCGGAACTTTGCTGCGATTGTCGCAGCAATAATAGAATTTTAAATCTAAATAATTCTAATTAGATTAGAAATAGTTCTGTTAGCAGCTGAGCTAGGCTTCAGCACAGGCTAAAGAATTAACGGTCTCATCAACGATCCGATATGTACTTTTAACTATTTTCATTTGATTCGTCAGATCATACATCATGGCGATGTGATGATCGAATAAATCGCATCAGATGATAAACTTTTTAAATTCACAGACGAAAGTTGTTTCTCATTAAAAATTTGAGCCACCCGTACATAGTTCAGGTGTAAGGCACATGAGTGACTGGCTATAGGCCAAGTAGGAGATTGTTGGACAATTATGACCCATAGCATCACTATTTGTATAGATCATGGTGTTGTTGTACAAATTAACTATGTGACAAAGGAGATTGCTCTTTTATCATTTGTGATTAGATCACCAAGATATATAAATTATGAAAGGTCCTTATGTTTAGATCCTGGATTGAGATGATATGAGACATATCAATCCACGAAGGTTTAATCATTAAATATCACTAGTCGTAGTATTATCGAGATTGGACATCGATAATGCGGAATAGACTAGTATTACACTTGTGCGTGTTATGGGAGCATAACGGCATAGTTCTCATATATTTGGGTATAAGATACTCATGCAAGTGTAATAGGAGGTTGTGTTTTACCGATGGTACAGAAAACAACTTCACTCTGGATAGACCCCTCAGAATTCCATTGGTATTATAACCATGTGTCTATGGAAGTCCGAATCAGGGTAGGTGTATCTGGTCTTAACCTGAGACTTGCACCGCTAATATTTGCGACAATCAATATACTTTGGTTTTGGTCGTCCAGGGCTTTAACCGGTTATGTGAACGCCTCTTCTGGGTATATTCAGAATCGTAGTGTATTGGGTGTGATGTCAAGATGGAAGTATCACTTCAGTTATAGTGGAGATGATGATCACGTAGGATACGGAAGTTGTTCTCTTATATACTGCAGCTATCGGGATATTTTGACTAGGCCATGTATATCCAATTATAGAGACTAGTTACCAGAGATCCGATATGTGCTTCGTACGGGGCAGACACATTTCCAGTCTCAGGCCTTGCACATGACCATCCCATACTGGATCGACATACACGATACTACGTATACTACGCCTGATATAGATCGTTTGTTCCTATAAGCATGTTTCTGGAGAATTGGGTAGGCATTGCGCTTTGCTAGAAGCCAACCTTGTCTTGTAAATCGGTAAAAATGTAGTACTAGGTACTTACGTATTCAGATAGTCGATAATCGTATTTACTGAAAACATATACGGGGATCTCATGGGTCGTTTCCCGAAGATTCACCGATGACGTATAACTCTCACTTTATTAATATGGGATTAATTAAATAAGAGAGAAAATTAATCTGGGATTAATTACGGAGATATTTTATCTGGGATAAAATATTATTTAAAGAGAGAGAACGATTAATTGGAATTAATCGATAAATTAATATATTCGATATATTAATCGAAATTGGATTTCGACGCAGAATTAAAATCGGAATTTAATTCGGGCGAACGAATTAATTTAGAGTTAATTCGTTAGCGACATGAATAGTAATTATCCTAGGCATGATTATTTAATTAAATTAGATTTAATTACGACGTAACATAAAATTCGTTAATTCGGAATTAACGAACCCAAGCCGGGAGTGTATGCGGGCCCACTCGAATTTCGAATCGAGTGGGGCCCACAAGTCACATCAAGAGTCAAATCGCTAGTCATATCTAGCGTCAAATCATTAGTCACATCATGCGTCAAAATCACTTGTCACTTTGAGTGATGTGATGTCTAGTCACTTTTGATGTTAATAGTGATAGAAGTTGATGGAGGTGGTTGTTGCCATAAATGCCTTGACTTTTTGAAAGAAAAATTGTAAATGGATTTTTGAAAATTCATTTTTGTTTATTAGATACACAAAATCAACCTAACACACAACTCACTCTCTCTCTCTCTCACTCTCTTCTTCTCTCACGCCTAATGGGCTATTTTTTCTCTCTTTTGTTCATCAATGTCGTGAGCAACAAAGGAAGAAATAAGGTGGTTTTGTGGAAAAAAATCACCATGTGCTAGTACGCTTTAGGAGTCGTATGAATGTGATAGGGAAACCCACTCGTGGGCTTGGAATACACATCAAAAGCTTGGAGCTTGAGATCATCCATGGCCGATTCTTGGAGGAGCAAAATACCTCATTGCCGAGAGCTTCAATGGAGGAGGAAAAATATTTCCTTCGTCGCATCGCAAAGCCGTTCAATGTGAGTATGATTTCGCCATATTTCATTGTTGTATTCACTTGTTTCATTGCATGAAAATGATCCTTGGGACTTAATAGAAACCCAACAGTAGTCTCCCAATCTTTGCTTTCGTGAAAGAATGTCTTTCATGAATTTGGCATAGCTGGGCATTTGTTCCAATATTTCTACAAATGGAATGTTGATATGTAGCTTTTTGAAGATCTCCAGGAGCCGAGAAAACTGCTTGTTCAATTTATTCTTCTGGAGTCGTTGTGGAAAAAGTGGAGGTAGAATGATTCTTTCTTTTGCTTCTTTTTCCCCCATCTGTTGCTCTGTTTCTTTTGGAACTTCTTCAGTGGCTGTCTTGATTCCAACAACTTTGTTGATTTCAGTACCGCTTTTCAACCTGATGGCATGACAGTGTTCTTTCCCCATATTCCTTGGATTTGGTTTTGTGTTGCTAGAAAGGTTCCATGGCGGTCTGTAACTCTGAGTATTGGCCACTTGTCCAATTTGATTCTCCAATGCTTTGATAGAAGTTGAATGGCTTTTATTCAATGCCACTTGATTTTGAACCATATCTGCTAAAGTATCTTATTTTGCTTCTTGTTTTTTTAAATGTGACAGCACTTCTGTTATTCCTGGTTCTTTGTCATACTCTTGGCCTTTGTTTTGCTGCTGGAATCTGGGTGGTGGGTTGTTCATTTGTCCTGAATTGTTGCTCCATGAAAAATTGGGATGATTCCTCCACCCTAGGTTGTAGGTGTTGGAATATGGATTATTCCACTGTCATTGAAATTGTTGACGTAGTTCACCATCTCTTTATGTTGAATTGGTTCTGGCACTCTTTCATATGGTGAACTTATGGTTCCGGCGATTTTCATAACTTACGTGATAAGTGTTTCCAGACATTTGTATATCTGATCCATCTTAGTATTCACTGTTGTGTTTGCTCCAACTTCATAAATTCCTGCAATTCTTTGAATCATGCTCATGTCTGTTGGCCACAACGAATTGTTATTAGCCATTTCCTCGATTAAGTTCGAGGCTTGATCTTCTCCTTTTGTGATTAAAGCTCCTCCAGCAGCAGCATCAATTGTGGTTCTCATTAGTCCAGAAAGTCTATTGTAGAAGGTTTGAAATTGTAGCCACTTTGCAATCTCATGGTAAGGACATTTCCGGAGCAAATTCTTGAATATTTTCCAAGCTTCGTAAATAGATTCTGAGTCATGCTGCACAAAGGATGTGATGTCATTCCTCAACTTTTTGTTCTGGCTGGTGGAAAATATTTTGTAAGAAATTTGGTGGCTAGAATGTTCCAAGTTGTGATGGAACCAGCTGGTAATGAGTGTAGCCATGCCTTTGCTATGTCCTTCAAGGAATATGGAAAAACTTACAGTCTCATTTCTTCTTCAGGTCCTCAGTTGTAATTGAAAGTGTCGTAAACTTGTAGGAAGTTGCTGATGTGGGCATTAGGATCTTTAGTTGCATTCCCCGCAAACTGAACTGACTACTAAATAATCTGGATGCATATTTTCATGTCACACACATTTTCTGGTAAGGGAGGAAGTACAATACAGGAAATGAAGCCGTCAACCACCGGAATGGTTCTTTCTTGAATGAGAATTCATGGTGCAACATCCAAAGGTTCAGGTTTCAAGTTGATGATTGCTTCTTGGCATTTTCGCCTTTCCCTTCTTAATTGTCTGATGGTTCTTTCAATCTCTGGGTCAAGCGGTCTGAGATCAAAGCTTCTAGTTCGTCTCATGTTGTGTCTGAGAACCTGAAACATAAGAAAATAGAAACAACAAGTAAAAAGAAATTAGATACAGGTAAAGGTATCTAACATCAAACTAGACTGTTGCTTTCACACGCGTAAAATGCAAGTGCACGTATCGTTCAAGTAGTATAAAAAGTATCAATCCCACGAGGACTTGATACCTAAGCTATTAATTTTATGAGGCCAAATGATTGCTGGTATCGAATGGATCGATTTTTTGAATGGGAAGGTGACTTATAAATTAAATTTAAAACAAGCTAATAAAAATTGCATGAAAGTAAATTGAAGAAAATTCAATATTAATAAACTATCCAGGGTTGTGATTTCTTCCAATATCTAATTAAAGATGAAGTGGTTATCTTACAGTTGGGTGATATATTGGTTTACTAACCTGGAACACGAAATTATGTAAAAGTCTATTCTGATGATCAATTACAAATACCCAGTGTAACCCAATTAATCATATTCTTATGTTAATTAAGTTATCTGAATTCATTAAGATTAAGTTCCAATTATGGCTACCCCCGCCCGAAAGGTATATTCCTATCGTGTAAGGAAATCTTCTAAAGGATTATCAATCCTCAAGGAAGATCTTGGGCTATTGAGTCTAAGGTCTTTAACCTAAAATCTCTTTTTCAAGTTCTTTTTAAGTTTACCAGTTCAATTTTATTAATGACTAGTTAATAAAAAGTATTAAGATTAAGGCTCAATAAATAAACTTTTATATTACCCAAATTGTAATTTAACCCCTTATAAACCGGTGATATTGGATTTCATCACAACCCTATAAAACTGGCTTAGTTACGACACATATTACGGGTAGCAAAAATTTAAATAAAATAAATACATAAAGTAAATTACTGAAAATTAAATACTGAAGGGTAAATTACTGAAAAGTAAATAAAGTAAAAGTAAAAGTAAATAAAGTAAAATAAAAAGTAAAAGTAAATTATTGAAAGTAAATTGCCAAAAAGTAAATTGCTTAAAATTAAATTGCTGAACGTAAATAAAGTAAAAGTAAATTAAAAGAAATGTCGGTGTTAGAGGATCAACTTTTATTACTACTATTTTAGATATCTTCCTTAATATAATTTATTAACTTACGTGATAATTACCAACCAACCATATAGGCGGTATCATGATTAAGTCAAATTAATAATTAATTACCAACCGACCAACCAGTCGGTATCCATACTTAGTCAGGTTAAAACCAATTTATAATTAATTACCAACCGGCCAATATAGTAGTATCCTCATTAAGTAAGTTTTTAAATAGCTTATATATTATAATTAAGGGACATTAATCTAAATAGAATTAATAAAAGCTTTAACTTTTACCCCAGCAATAGGGAGTTACCTCTTCATTGCTTGAAAAGTAAAAACTGAAAAAGTAAAGAAAGGAAATGATTGTGCGTAAAATTAAATTACGGAAAGTAAAAATTGAAAAGTAAAGAAAAGAAAGTGCGAAAGCGGAAATTAATTTCTGAAAGCTGTAAATAAACAAACAAGATACAATCTTCTTAGTTATTCTTAAGGAATTTCAAAGAAAAAATATGAATTTACAAACGAAATGGCTTGGTATTTATAGGCAAAATTTTACCTCCATCAAATTCTCCACCAAATCCATTATTAATTGGTCAACTAATTACTCCACCAAATCTATTATTAATTGCTCCAATAATTGCTATCATGTTTGGTGGTGATTTGATAATTTTTATTATTTATTTTTTAATTTATTTTTTTTCTTTGAAAATTACTTTAATAATTACACACAACACACTTGGGGATGTTTCATCAATTTCGGTCATGAAATATCAGAATTAGAAATTATTTTGTCTTTCAAGGTTGTAGATATTTGAATCTTCCCTAATTTGGAACTTGAATCAGTTCAATCCGATATCGGAGTAAAATGTTATGACTAAAATACGACAGATGCGCAAAATTGGAATTTCTAAAACTGTATTTTATCAAAACGCCCTTTCAAGTTTCCAATCTCCAAAATTAGTATGTCAACTCCAATATTTGCCCTTATTTGACCCATATTTTGTCCTAAAGGATTTCATTGAGTCCTAATATTATTTTATCTGTAAAATAAATTAAAATGTTTATCAAATCCGAAAAACTAAACAAAATATTAAGTAAAAGGGGCGGTAAATATTGATATATTTTTCGTTCATCACTCATGGGATTGTCTTTAATCAGGCATCCAAAATAATGTTGAATCCTCCATAACAGATGGATTTCAATCATGTCTGGCTGAAGACGAAAAATATAGCGCTAGTAGGGAGGCAACTCGTGCAATTTATTGTAAATTCTTTTTCCATATTTTGTGTATACAAGTTGTAGAGTTTTTAATTTTGTGTGTTAGTTTTGTAGGGAAAGGCACAAATGGAGCATTTGAGGAGGAATAGTGTTTCGCAAACACAAATATGAGATTTAAGTCTTTAGTGATGGCGGAGTAAAGAATGAATTCTTGAGACGCATCCTCATGAATTTATACTAAACGAGAGGCGTATTGCGTACATAATTACGTTGTCTTAATAATTGCTTTGATTTGCTTTTATGTTTTTACTTCCTTTATTTTCATCGACAAGATCTAAACTTTTTGACTTTTCACGATTTATTGTAAATGTTCATCTAATAATCATCATTTGGTAGGTACTAGTGCAATTATTACTCACCATTTTCAAGTACTATAAATTCAGCCCGTCATTGCACTTTTGAAGGCATCCAGATTTGATAAAAAAATACATAAAAAAAAGAAGAAAAAAATGGAAGTCACTTCAAAAAGACGAGTTGAAAACATCTGTGTGTTTTGCGGTACTAGTATTGGTACTAAACAACAATACATAGAAGCAGCACAAGAATTGGGTCGATGCTTAGCTGAAAGAAATATGCACTTAGTATATGGCGGAGACAATCTTGGACTTATGTGGATCATTTTAAAGGTCACATAAGAAGAAGGCAGTCAAATTCTGGGAATCATCCAAAAACCATTAGCGGAGGCGAATCTGATAGATCCATCAAATGGAGAAGAACTGATCATGCCAGATATGTCTGAACGACTGGTTGAAATGATTAACAGTGCTGATGCTTTTATTGCTTTGCCAGATGGCTTGGGTACAATGTAGGAAATATTTACAGTACTTTCTTAGGAAAACCTGAACAAACTCCAGAAACGGATTGGGCTGTTTAACATTGAGGGATTTTATGATTTTGTTTGTGTGTTTCTTGATGATGCTCGGAGAAATGGATTTGTGACAAAACCTATGAAAGAACTCCTATTTACTGCTAGAATCGCCCTGGATTTAATTGATCAAATCTTAGTTTTTGAACCACAAATTGATCATATCATTTCTAAGATAAAATTTTTGGTTTATAAGGCATTCCCAAGATCATTTAAGCAATGAAATTATGTGAATACGAAAGTAAGAATGACGAAATCATACTTACAAAGAACAGATTTAGAATGCGTTGAACACACAAATTTTGCCTTTGAGAAGTCCTCCAAGATCTCCTCTTTGAATGTTGAATCCAAGCTCCAAGCTTTGATCATGATTCCAAGCTTAAGAGATTAGTTTCCTTAACACCTTGATATGATTCCTTGTGAAGTCCAGCTTGAAAGAAAGAAAAACAATTTTCCTTTCCTTGTTAATATTGAATAGTGACTGGTTGTCAATCATAAAAAGGTGAAATGACTTCCATCACTAAAGTGATAGGTGATGTGACTTACGATATGACTTGTGAGCCCCACTTTAATTCAAAATCCTAGTGGGCCCGCAAACACATTTTGGGCTCGGGTTCGTTAATTTCGAATTAACGAATTTTTCGTTGCGACATTAATTAAATATTAAAGTCGTTCGCGAATAATTCTAAATTAATTCGTTCGTCCGAATTAAAATCTAATTTTAATTCCGTGTCAAAATCTAATTTTGTTTAATATATCGAATATATTACTTTATCGATTAATTCTGAATTAATCGTTCTCTCTCTTCAAATAGAATTTTATCCTAGATAAAATCTCTCCGTAATTAATCCCAGATTAATTATGTTTGAATCATACGTCATCGATGAATCTTCGGGAAGTGACCCATGAGATCTCTGGATATGTTGGAAGTAAATCCGGTCGTCGGACTATCCGAACACGTACGTACCTAGTACTACATTTTTACCGATTTACGAGACATGGTTGGCTTCTAGCAAAGCACCGTGCCTATCCAATTCTCCAGAAATATTCTTAAATGAATATATAATCTTTGTCAGGCGTAGTATACGTAGTATTGCGTATTGCGATCCAGTATCAAATGTCACATGCAAGGCCTGGGGCTGGAATAGTGTCTGCCCCGTACGAAGCATATATCAGATTACAAGCAACTAGTCTCTGTTAATTGGATAATCATGACCTTGTCATATTATCCCGATGGTTACAACACATTAGAGCACCAGTTCTGTATCCCTGCGTGATCATCATCTCCATATGACTGAAGTGATACTTCTGTTTTGACATCACACTCAATTCATTACGATTCTCAATAAACCCAGAAGAGGCGTACAAATAACCTGTTAAAGTCATGGACGACCAAAACCAAAGCGTATTGATTGTCAAGTACTAGCAATGGAAGTCTCAGGTTAAGACCAAATACACCTACCCTGATACAGATTCCCATAGACACATAGTCATACTACCAATGGGATTATGTGGGGTCTATCCAGAGCGAAGCTGTTTCTGTACCATCGGTAACACAACCTCATATCACACTTGAATAAGTATCCAATACTTAAATATATGAGAAATATGCTCTTACGCATCCATAACTCGCACAAGTGCAATACTAGTCTATTCCGCATTATCGATGTTCAGTCTCGATAGTACTACGACTAGGGATATTTAATGATTAAACCATTATGGATTGATACAGTCTCATATCTTATCAATCCGGAACTAATCATAAGGACTTTTACCATTTATATATCCAAGTAAATAAATTACAAAATGATAAAAGGCAATTTCCATTGTCACATAGTTAATTTGTACAAAAATCACAATGTCTTTTACAAATAGTGACGCTATGGGTCATAATTATCCAACAAAAATGTTATGAGGATGATCGTGGTAAGAGGCGTCGGATTAATCAAATCTTAACATTTAAATGTTAATTTAGATATAGAATTTCAGCTAACCTGGTACTATCTTCTAAACTCTACTTCTACTATTTAAGACATTGTGGACAATGTCTCATTTAGGTTGAGGGAGTGGATTAGTTGACTAGTATTTTATTTTTTATTTTGTATGATTTTTTTTATTTTTATTCAAAAAATTTTCGAAAAATACAAAAAAAAAATTGAAAAATTTCCAAAAATTACGAAAATAATTTGTGTTTTTGTTATTGTTTTTTTGTTTTTAATTTGATTAATCATGTGAAATTGGTGCGAGATAATTGTGTAAGGAATTTCCACTCCTTAGACGTATCTCAGCCCATTTCGGAACAAGTTAATTTTTGTTTATTTCCTTTTGAATTATTTAATTTGTGAATTCTCCATAAAATTGACTAAAATGGATTTTCATATGCTCAGTTGGCAGATATTATCAACAAGCACGATAACATACGAACATGGGCTGTAATTGAAAATTTTGTAATATTCAGTGCTCTGGTTTAATTGGAGGAAGCATCTATAAATGACAATGGAATAAAAAAATCAAATAAAAAATTAGAAAAATCAGAAAAAAAAAATTATTCCATTGCTACAAAAACGTGTGAATTCGGGTAAAACTTTAGGATAAAAATATTATTATTTAAGACATTGTGGACAGTGTCTCATTTAGGTTTGGGGGAGGGGATTAGTTGACTAGTATTTTATTTTTTATTTTGTATGATTTTTTTATTCCAAAACTTTTCGAAAAATACAAAAAAATTGAAAAATTTCCAAAAATTACAAAAATAATTTGTGTTTTTGTTTTTGTTTTTTTGTTTTAAATTTGATTAATCAGGTGTAATTGGTGTGAGATAACTGTGTAAGGAATTTCCACTCCTTTGACGTATCTCAGCCTATTTCGAAAAAAGTTAATTTTTGTTTATTTCTTTTTGAATTATTTAATTTGTGAATTCTCCATAAAACTGACTAAAATGGATTTTCATATGCTCAGTTGGCGGGTATTATCAACATGCACGATAACATACGAACATGGGCTGTTATTGAAAATTTTGTAATATTCAGTGCTCTAGTTTAATTGGAGGAATCATCTATAAATGACAATGGAGTAAAAAAAAATCAAAGAAAAAATTAGAAAAATCAGGGGAAAAATTATTCCATTGCTACAAAAAGGTGTGAATTCAGATAAAACTTTAGGATAAAAATATTACTCTCTTCTCAGCTGCACTTGTGATTATTATGGGCAAAATGAGTTGATTACTATTTTGTTGGTTGTGTGTATGAAGAATAGTAAAAATAATCAGAGAATTTACTTAATCGGTAATTTAGAAAGCAAAAAACAACTACTAACTTGGAGTAGAAGTTTCACCTATTTAGTCACTAACTTCTTTATTCTTTTGTCATTTTGATTTGGTGTGCATTAGTTTTACTATCTTCTTACTTTTGTCAAACGTTTGTGGGTATCGTTGCTGTAAACCCTCACGAGACTACAACTCGTCCACTAGGGAGACCTAGAGGTTTAAAGACTTGTTGCATACGCTAAATGCAATCGTGGTCCATACGAAAGTGGCTTGGTTTAATTTAGTCTCAGCTTTTTATTTTATTTTATTTTTTTTGTTTTACTCGAAGACTAGCAAAATATTTGGTTTGTGGGTGTGATGTGTGTTATTATATCACAATTTTCCACTCATTTAACCTAATATTTTGTATAGTTTCTCGAGTTTTATCAACGTTTTGATGTGTTTTTTGTTTATTTTACAGATAAAAATTATATTGGGACTTAATGGAATCAACTCGGGGCTAAAATGATGAAATCTGGAGGAAAAAAGGTCAAAAACGAAAATTTACTGTACGCGTTACGAATTCAGTCCTAATTCTAGTTTTGCGCAGTTTGGTATTTTGGAAATAACATTTTCATACGATATCCGATTGAGCTTATTCAAGTTTCAGATTAAAGAAGACACAATAATCTACAACTTTGAAGGTTTAAATATTTTCGAATTCTGAAGTTTGGAAGGCCGAAATTGATGAACAATCCAGTATATTTTGATTAATTACTATAGTCATTTTCAAAATATAAAATAAAATTAATAAAATAAAAAAATAAAAATTGTAAAACTTCCACCAAATATGCTTGCATGTTTGGTGCCATTTTTTATGTCATGTTTGGTGCCATGTTTGGTGGAGCAATCAGTGGAGAAATTGGTGGAAGCCTTTAGATTTTCCTATAAATACCAAGCCATTTCATTTTTAATTTTCATGCGTTCCTTAGGTTTTTGTAAGGAATTTAAGGATTGCATCTTGTTTGTATTTATTTTTAGCATTCAAATTATGAATTTTAATTTTCAGTAATAGTAGTAGTTTCTTTTTCTTCTATTTTCTTTTATGTTTAGTAGTTAGATTTCTGCTGGGAGGAAAGGTGAAGCTTTTATTATTTTAATTTAGATTAATCTCCCTTATTTATAGTATGGAAATTATAATTCAAACTAAAAGGTTTAACGCCTTAATGGCTGGTTTTATTTATTTAACATAATGTAACACCGCCTATATGGTCGGTTTTTAGGTGATAGATGATTACCACATATATGGCTGGTTTATGGACAAATAATGATACCGCCTTATGGCTAGTTGGACTTAATTGGAAATCTAACTAAATGAGGATACCGCCTATATGGTCGGTTGGTAATATCACTGATAAATTCCATATTATAATAAGAGAGATTTCTAAATTGGAATTAGTAAAGGTGGATCCCCTAACCCCTAGTATTTTATTTTTTATTATAGGGAAGTGATGAAACGCAATATTAACATGTTTAATAGTGATGAAACGCAATATTAACATGATAAATTCCATATTATTTAGTTTGTTTATTGATTCTTAAGCTTAATACTTCTTTTTAACTGGCCATTAACAAGATTGATGTGGTAAACTTAAAATGAACTTGCCAAAGGGATTTTAGGTTTCAACCTTAGATTCAATGGCCTACGATCTTCCTTAGGGACAGATAACCCTTTAATAGATTTCCTTACTGGATAGACATATTGTAGGCACTGCATTTTTGCATGTAAGTCCCGATGATGAGTCTCATTCGGAGGCACTACCTTTTTAAGTCGCGGAAGTCGCGGGAAACGGTCGTCGGAAGGGAAACGTCAAGAATTGACATTTTTTATTTGATTCGTTGCTTAGTCTCGGGTTCGCTAATTGGAGTTATGTTTTAAAATTTAACCTTGGCCCAAGAGAACCCGCAAACCATTTAACCTTGGCCCAAAAGAACCCGCAAACCACTTAACCACCAAAATCCAACCACACGCCCAAATAAGCCCATTCACGCCCAAGCCCATAAAAAAAACATATCCAAAAATAATAAAATACATATTTAACACATGGGAAATTGAAATAAAATCTAAATAATAACCTACCTAATTAACAAATTAACTACCTAAATAAATCAAATCTCATGCCTAATTAAGATAAATCAAATATGTGATATTCCTAAATAAGCCTAATCTTGTCCCCAAATAAATACATGTTTTCCTTGTGTGACACTAACAAAATTGTATCTCCTTATTACACAAATTATTCCTTTTTAAACAAGATTAACATTAGCCTTTGCCATTCACGCATAACTCAAGAACAAGCACAAAAAAATTTTCTCTTCTCCTCATTCACTCTCAAGAACCGAATACACACCCCCCCAAACAACATCCATCTCCGAAAATCACCAACCAAAACACAACCCTTCACTGCGCAAAATCGAGCCCCATAAGCCCCCCTCACTGCCACCAAAACTACACTATATTGACAAAAAAAACTGCCCCTGGAACTGTATTATAACCACCGAAAATCAACTCCAAAACAGCCCCTAAATCACCTAAAACAGTAACTAAAAAAATGCACTTTAAATCCCCAAAACAGTTAACAAAAAATTGCACTTTAAACCTTTAAAAACACCCAAAACAGTAGCCAAATATTTCACTTTAAAACCCTTAAAAACAACAACAAAACATCAGTAAAACAGAGGAAACATCGACCCAAAATAATAAAGCAACGAAGGAAAATGAAAAATTAGTAAACCGCAAAAGTTGGCAGAATTTTTGCCCTTCCGACCACCGTGTAACGCACGTCCGAGAGTCGACATAAAAGATTAGACCTGAGGGAAATTTTCTCATTTATTTTTTTATCTATGTTTTAATTGTTTACTGAATTTTATTTGCATGAGTATTGTGGAATAATGTGTGTTGTGGCCCTTGAATGAATGGAAAATGTGTCGTCTCATATGGTATATAGGATGGAAACCCAGACGTAAATTCTGTAGCCGAATCCGAATGGATGGTAGTGCGGTCTGTACTTGGGAAATAATTCCACGTACCACTTGAGCAAACGACACATGTTTGATTTCATCTTGTTTGTTTATTATTCGCTTTTTTTATATTCCGCCATTTAATTTCCGTATTGTGTAATGATGATATAGTGCGCATGGGCATAGTATGTTGGTTTAAAGGCCCTCTATTTGAGAGATGAAAAGTCTAAAAGACTACATTTATGACAATACTTAGCCGCGCCGGAAGAAGTATGTTTGATTGGATGTGAGATATGTTCAATCGGACATACGAAGTCCCATATTATTGTCTTTATTTTTTTTTATATGCATTGTAATGTGCATGGGCAAATCAAGTTGGACTAAAGGTCCTCTATTTTGAGGGATAAAAAGCCTACGGGCTACCTTTGCCACGACGTTTTACCTCACCGGACGAAGTGTGTTTGATTGGATGTGAGATATGTTCAATCGGACATACGAAGTCCCATATAGTTGTCTTTATTTTAATATGCAATGTAGTGTAAAGTGCATGGGCTTGTTATGATTTGTCCAAAGGTTCTCCATTTGGGGGAAGAAAAGCCTAATAGGCTACCTTTACCACGATACTTCGCCGTGCTCTTTTATTATTCCGCCATTTACTTTGTGTACGATATTTATTTGTGTATTGATGATATGGTGCCCATGGGCAAATCAAGTTGGACTAAAGGTCCTCCATTTTGAGGGATAAAAAGTCTACGGGCTACCTTTCCCACGATGTTTTGCCGCACTGGACGAGGTGTGTTTGGTTCAATGTGAGATATGTTCGACCGGACGTACGAAGTCTCATATAGTTGTCTTTATGTATTTGTAAGCATTGTAATGTAAAGCGCATGGGCTTGTTATGTTGGTCTAAATGTTCTCCATTTGGGGGAAGAAAAGCTTAAAAGACTACCTTTACGACAATACTTTACCGCGCCTTTTATTTTGTTTTTTGCCTTTTTGTATGACATCTTCTTGCATAATCATGCATCATATTGCATCGCGCATAGGCTAATCAAGTTTGATTAAAGGTCCTCCATTTTGAGGGATAGAAAGCGTACGGGCTACCTTTGCCATGACGTTTGTCGCGCCGGACAAAGTACGTTTGATTGAACGTGAGATACGTTTAATCGGACACTTGAAGTCCTATATAGATGTGGGCACATATTGCATCTCGTTTCTTTCACCTTTATTGTCTATCTTCCTTTGTATCACATCATGGCATATTTATTTTAATGTACAATTGTCTCTTTAATCATCTTTTAATAATATGCACTTAGTTGTCTCTTTAATTATCCTTTTACATTATGCACTTAATTGCCTCTCTTCGATATGCAAGCTTGTATGATTATTATTTGATTGCGCTTCCATGATTATCAATGCAATATGTTTAAGAATTCATATATTTACTATATATTCTAATTACTTTTATGTTTCCTTGTGAAATTATCATTTATTTGCATTTCCGTATCCATGAATATAAGGTGCTTATGAAATTGTATGCTTGCCTTTTTCTGACTTACTTTTATGCATGCAAACTTAGATATAGGGTGTATGCAAACTTAGATATAGGATATACACAAACTTAGAAACGAGCTTTATTTTTTATGCATGTGAACTTAGAAATAGAATACTTTTGAGCATGTTGTTGTGTAGATTCGGTTAATTTATTGCACAAATCATACCATTACAAGTGACATAAGTAAGAGACTATTCCAAACCTAACGGTTTGAGGTCTTCCTTGCGAGGGGTGAGTGCGGCCTTAAATCTTTATCCCAGATCACATCGGGTGGCGACACCATTATTCTCTGGTTTAGTCCCATGCGGGCCACTCTGTACTCCCAACTAGGCCGCGAGCCTAGAACAGCATGTGTCACCAAGTTTTTGTGTCCTACAGTTCGATGACTCCACTGGGGATAGAGAATCGGCCCCGAAATAATGTCTTGTGATGTTTATGATTTGTGATTTATTTAATCGTGTCTATAATGGGTTAAGGGGGTTTTATCAAGAGCATTATTAAAGCTAGGTAATGGTTTGGTGTCTTCATTCATTCACTACCTTTTTATGAGGAAAAGTTGTGAAGGCACCTAGTTAAACATTACCCATAGCTCGTTGTGACATACTAATTTGGGGGACTCATTGTTTATTCCTATCACCAAGGCGATAAGAGCCTAAGAGACTTGGGTATTTAAGAGAGTTCGCTCCGCCCTCTCTCTGGGGAATCTACAATGGGAAATCCATTCGACAGTTAGTCACAAACCGTAACTCATTCGCACGTACCATAAAGTATAAAAAAGGTGCCCTCACTTGGTCACTTGAACCCTTGAGTGGGGAGTCCTAGTTGTGGGCAATCCTTCGTCAGCGAGAGCCTTTTAACCGCACTCTCATAAACCCGTATTTAAAACTTAGTCGTAAAAATAGTAGAAATTATTTGTTCTATGCTTGTGTTTGGGACCATCGTCATTTGGATTCAGTTGGACTTCTTGTTAGAAATGCGAACTTGTTGGGCCATTTAAACTAGGATGAGTTCGTATCTTATGACAATTGGCCTAAAACCTTCTGAATGCCGATGGGCCGCTCCGTAGGAATTATTTCTTTATGCTTATGTTTTGGGCTGTTGTCATTTGGATCCAGTGAGACTTTTTTTCAAAAGACATGAACTCGTTGGGCCATTTAAACTGGGACGAGTTCGTGTCCTTTGACAATTGGGCCAAAAGCTTCTAAAATGCTGATGAGTCATTTTTTGTGTGGGCCTCTCAACATTTGGAGTTATTTAGCCACATTGTTGCAAAGTGCAAACCTTTTGGGCCTTTTCAACTAGGACAAGTTTGCACCGCGCAATGGCGTGGTTGAATACTTTAAAATGATAATGGGCCAACTAGTATAAAATTTCTATTGGGCTTATATATTACATGCATTGCACGCATACATGCTGATTGAGAATTTTAAAAAGGGCATCATAGATTCTCATTGGGTTAAGAAAGAGGGAAGACTCACTAAAAGGCCGATAGCAGACATGAGTGGATCAGAAAATGAGGCATATCGCGTGGATCAGCTAGAGAATGGTCTCGCCAAGATTACTGAACAGTTGCAAGCCTTGACTACTGCCATGGCGAATATTATTGTGCCCCGTGCTGGGGGAAACTCTAAGAATGTAAGACGTGAGGAGCCTCCGAATAGGTTGGGGGATGACATCTCCGGTTTGGATGATGATATGGCTGAATATACCGCGGGGAGAATAACAGGGTCTCAGGCCGAGATACAGAAGCTCCGTGATCAGATGGATTCGGTTACCCGTAAACTAAAGGGAAAACATGAGGACTTGTTGGATTATGAGGCGATGACATTCGAGGAACAGTTGCCAGCTCAGTTCAAGATGTCCGATATAGCCAAGTTTAATGGGAATGGGGACCCGAGGGTCCATCTGTGACAATATGTCTCGGTGATGAGTTCGGTGGGCCTATCACAGCGCCAAGTCCAAAAGATGTTTGAGATGTCACTCGGGAGAGCACCTGTAGTGTGGTACCGCAGCCTGGAGAAAAAGGTCAAAAAATATTGGAGGGAATTAGCAGATGCGCTTCTGAAGCAATATGTTATGGACTTGGAGATTGATTTGTCATTCTGAGATTTGGAGAACACTAAGTAGAAGCCGGAAGAGAGCTTCAAGGAGTATATAGATCGCTGGAGAAGCCATCTTTTAAAAATGCTGACCCGGCCTTCAGAGAAAGACCAAATCAAGATGATCATCAAGGGCACCAAGCCCTATATTTATGGTAAGCTGAGGAGGATGACTTCGATGATCGTCGATTTTCGATAGTTGAGAGAGACTGTTATGGATATTGAGGAGGAAGAGGCTGAGAACAGAAAGTTTTATGGCCAGAATATGAGAACTTTTGGAGGCTCTTCTGAAACCATGCCCGCTAGTGTCGAGGTCACCGCTATCAGAAATAGGCGATTTTCCAACATTGGTAGGCCTCTATCGAAGGTGTTTGAAAAGTTGAAGATGCAAAGACTCCTGAAACCCTTGGAACCTAAACCACTTCCAAGCCATGTGCCACACTACCTTAACTTGAACTTATTCTGTTACTTCCACCAACAAAAGGGTCACGAAACTGATAACTGCCCCCGCCTTAGGCATGAGATCCAAGACCTCATTTTCACCCACAAAATACCTGACTCAGAAAGAGAATAACCCAGCATACACAGAAATCATCTACCAAACTACCGCTCCGTTCCACCACCATGATCAACTCCGGCCTACCTGAAAGCTTCGTCCTCCAAGCTCTCAACCACCAAGCTTCTTACATAGGGATATAAAATGACAGTGGTGAAGAACTATAGGTCAAGGAAGAAGGCAATGCTGCGAATGATGAAGTTGTTCCTCCTAGTTCATTTGATCATGTATTTTTAATAAAGACATTGACTTTGTCTGCTTGTTCGAACCTTTTTTAATGATAATAATGACGTTCATTTCGTTTACTTGCTTGAGTCTCTTCCTTTCAACCTACAACATGATTATATTTGAAAAAATCATTAACCACATGTCTATGTCAACAAAATTACCTGGATTCATTAAGATAAAGTTCCAATTATTGCTACCCCCACCCGACAGGTATATTCCTATCCTGTAAGGAAATCTATTAAAGGGTTATCTATCCTCAAGGAAGTTCGTGGGCTATTGAGTCAAAGGTTTTAAACCTAAAATCTCTTTTCCAAGTTCATTTTAAGTTTACCACATCAATCTTATTGGTGATCAGACAATAAGAAGCATTAAGCTTAAGACTCAATAAACAAACTAAATAATTACCCATAAAAAGAAAATCAATTATTAAGTATGGATATTGAGTTTCATCACTTCCCTAAAATAAAAATAAAATGTTGGGTCGAGATTTCACTTTTACTATTTCTAATTTAGAAATCTCCCTTATTATAATACATAAGTTATCCGTGATATTACCAACCAACCATATAGATGATATCCTCATTGAGTTAGATTTTAATTAAGTCCAACCAGCCATAAAGGCGGTATTATTACTTTTCCATGAACCAACCATATATGCGGTAATTATATGTCACCTAAAGACCGGCCATATAGGCGGTGTTACTTGATGTCAAATAAATAAAACCAGCCATTAAGACGGTAATTATTTTAATTTGAATTATAATTTCTATATTATAATTAAGGGAGATTAATCTAAAGTAAAATAATAAAAGCTTCACCCTTCCCGAGCGGAAAAATTAACTACAAAACATAAAAGAAAATAGAAGAAGAAGAAGAAACTACTACTATTACTAAAAATAAAAATGCATAAATTAAATTACTAAAAATTAACACACAAGATGCAATCCTTAAATTCCTTACAAAAGCCTAAGGAAAGCATGAGAATTACAAATGAAATGGCTTGGTATTTATAGGAAAATCTAAAGGCTTCCACCAATTTCTCTACTGATTACTCTACCGATTGCTCCACCAAACATGCCAACAAACATGGCATCAAACATGGCACCAAATATGGCATCAAACATGGCACCAAACATGGAAGCATGTTTGGTGGAAGTTTGACAGTTTTTTTTATTTTATAAATTTTATTTTATATTTTGAAAATGACTATAGTAGTTACTCAAAATATACCAGATTGTTCATCAATTTCGGCCATGGAAACTTCAGAATTCGAAATTATTTTGACTTTCAAAGTTGTAGAGCTTCGAGAATTTTTCAATTTGCAACTAGAATCAGCTCAATCGGATATCAGATGAAAACGTTATGGCCAAAATACAAAAACTGTGAAAAATTGAAATTTAGGACTGCACTTCGTGACGCGTACAGTAACTTTTTCGTTTTTGACATTTTTTGCTCTAGATTTCATCGTTTTAGCCCCAAGTTGATTCCATTAAGTCCCAATAAATAAAAGCACATCAAAATGTTCATAAAACTCAAGAAACTAAACAAAATATTATGTTAAATGAGTGGGAAATAGTGATATAATTACCACTCATCATGCCCCCCAAACCTAACATTTTGCTAGTCCTTGAGCAAAGAACAAGATAAAATAACATAAAAATAAAATTAAGCTAAGCCACTTTCGTAGGGATCACGGTTGCATTTAGCGTATGCAACAAGCCTTTAAACCCATTGGTGTCCCTAGTGGACGAGTTGTAGTCTCGTGAGGGTTTACAGCGATGATACCCACAAATATTTTACAAAAGTAAAAAGGTAGTGAAACTAATGCACACAAAAACAAAAAGATTAGAGAAAAGTGAATAAAGAAGTTAGTGACTAAATAAGTGAACTTCTACTCCAAGTTACCAGTTGTTTTGTTTCTTTCTAAATTACCGAATAAGTAAATTCTCCGATTATAATTATCATTTGCTATATACACAGCCATCAAAAATATTAATCAAATCATTTTTTCCCACAATAGTCACAAGTGCAGTTGATAAGAGAGTAATATTTTTGTCCTAAAGTTCTATCAGATTTCTGACCTTTTTGTAGCAATGGAATAATTTTTCGGATTTCTTCTTTCTTTTTCTGATTTTATTTTTTATTTATATACAATATCTTCCGTCTATGTAGCGAGCTTTAGGTCAGTGACTCCCAAACCAGTTCGCTTTAGGGCACTAAGTGTTAAGACACCCATAAAGACTTAATTACTCAGACTTTGGATATATATATTTTCGCAACATCTTTGATCCATGTAGCGAGCTTTGGGCCAGTGACTCCCAAACCAGTTGCCTTTAGGGCATTAGGTGTTAAGACACCCTTACAGACTTAATAACTCGGATCTCAGAGGTTTTTTTTCCTTTTTTTTTCTTTTTTCTTTTTTTTACTCCATTGCAATTTATAGATGCTTCCTCCAATTAAACTAGAGTACTGAATATTACAAACTTTTCAATTATAACTCATGTCTGTATGTTACTATGCATATTGATAATACCTGTCAACTGAGCATATGAAGATTCATTTTAGTCAGTTTTATGGAGAATTCAAAAATTAAATAATTTAAAAAGAAATAAACAAAAATTAACTTGTTTCGAAAATGGGTTGAAATACGTATCAGGAGTGGGAACTCCTTACACAGCTATCTCTCACCAATTTCACATTTTTAGTCAAAATTAAAACACAAAAACGTAAAATATTTTTGTAATTTATAAAAAATTTTAAATTTTTTTGTATTTTTCGAAAAAAATTTATGACTAAAAATCTAATAAAAATAAGACAAAATAAACAAAATATAATCAACTATCCCCCCCAAACATAAATGAGACATTGTCCCCAATGTCTTAAAGAATAGAAGAAGGGTTTAGAAGATCATACATGGTTAGCTGAAATTCACCGAAAAAAATTTATCGATTAAGATCTATGTCTAATTTACGCTTCTTACCACGATCGCTATCTGACCAGTTCAACTTGGAAAGAATGGGGTCGATTTTTGGTTCAAAGGCTAGGATTTGGTCAATTAATTCCTCAGCCTTTGTTGCAGTCAGGAAAATATCTTGCACTAATTTTGTGACGAACTCATGTCTTTTGGCTTCCACAAGAAATACAAACAGAAAATCGAAAAAATGTTCAATGTTAAGTAATCCAATGGGCTTCCGATGAATTTTCAAATGCACCCATGATGCTACTATGAATATTTCTTCAATTGTTCCAAGCCCACCTGGTAAAGCAATGAACGCATGAGTAGTATTGACATTTCAATGAGTTGTTCAGACATATGTGATACGATGCGTTCATCTCTATTTGTTTTTCCGATTAAGTGTTCGTCTGCCAAAGCTTTTGGAATGATTCCCAAAACATGACCGCCACCCTCCTGAACGGCTTTTGAAATGCTTCCCATCAATCCAAGATTGTCATCGCCATATATTAGGTGCATATTTTTCTCTGCTACGACTCACCCCAATTCCTTTGCAGCCTCAATGAATTCTAGTTTATTACCAGAGTTGGATCAATAGAAAAAACAAATTCGCTTGAATCGCTTCTGTGAAGTTGCTTCCATTTTCTATCTCTTATTTAGATGTATATCTGGATGTGTCGAGGAGATAAATGTAGAACTGAATTTATAGAACCTGAAAATGGGTGAGTAATAGTAGCACTAGTACCTGCCAAATGATAATTATTAGATGAACGTTAAAATAAATCATGAAAAGTCAAAAAGTTTAGATCTTGTCGGTGAAAATAAAATAAAATAACAAAAGAAAAGCTAATCAAAGCAATTATTAAGGCAATAGAATTGTGTACGCATTACGCCACTTATCTAGTATATAAATCCATTAGGATGCATCTCAAGAATTTATTCCTTACTTAGCCATCACTAATGAATTAACTATCATCTTTGTGATTTCCAAACACCATTCCTCCTTAAATGCTCTGTTTGTGCCTTTCCCTACAAAATAACAGACAAAATTAAAAACTCTACAATATGTATACACAAAATATGAAAAAAACAAATTACAACAAATTGCATGGGCTGCCTCCCTCGTAGCGCTATTTATTTCATCTTCAGCCATACGTGATTGAAATCCATCTATCAAGGAGGTTTCAGCGTCGTTTTGGATGTCCGTTTAAAGACAATCCCGTGAACATTGCTTTTGAAGGGTCTCTTCCAACGGTAAGGTGGAAAAAGGAATTTTGTGTCATTCAGTGCTTCTGCCACCTTTTTAAACTTTGTCTCTTCAGTGGTTTCTTAAAAGAAAGAAAGAAAATTAGGAGGTCTCGTATGGTGCTTGACTTGGAATGAGATTTCCATTCTGTCAAGCTTCTGTGTGATATCTTTGAATTGTACTCCCCAAAATAATGATTTTTCTCTTGAATGCACTGGATCTTCAATAAGGTCAGACACTTGCTCCGCTTTTTGCTTAGCTTCTTGCTCCACATTTTCTTCACATATGTATTTTAAGATTTCTTCGTTTAGCTCTTCATCTGTCATCTGTGAAATGCATGATTCAAAAGTGTCAACTTGAGAATGAAAAGATGTGTCTGACATTAGGTCTTCATCCTCTGATCTAGTAAAATGAATGGCACAGGTAGATCTTCTTCAAATATCAATGCAAAACTTGCTCCAATATCTTCATTTTGAAGATGGAAAGTGTCATCTTCACTTGTTGGTGAAGTTGGTACAAACAGCTCTGCTTCTTCATCCTTGTCAGAGTCCGAATAATAAAAATAAAATAGAAACTTTGCTAGTTTTTGGCTCCTGAACTGATACCTCTGGTTCTTGATACTGCTCAACCTCTTCCTCTATTAAAGTGTCACCGTGTAATGCTTGGTACTTGAAGGCTTCTTCAGTTTCATCTGAAAATGTTTATTGAGGTATGTAGCTCTGGTTTTCTGTTAATTGTCTAGTTTGTTCTGTCAGTCTCTGAATGGATGCTTCTTGACTCTGAAGCATTGCATTCCACTTTTCATTACTTTTCTTGAGCATGTCCACCATCTCTCTTATCATCTGTTTTCCTCTGGTGAATATCGTTATGATTGTTGATGAAGATCGTAGGTAGATGGTGGATAAGATAGAAAGTATGATGGTTCTTCGTATGACCGGAGCATTCACATGCGTATAACGTAAGTGCACGTATCTTTCAAGTAGTATAAAAATATCAATCCCACAAGGAATTAATTCCTACTGTTGTTATTAATTATTGATACTATTTATTTACAGGTATCTAATTATAGGGAGAATGGAATTGATTGCTTTTGGTTGGTTGAATATGGATTTGCTAATTAAAATAAAAACAAACTCAAAAGAAAATACTAAGGAAAATAAAAGAATAGACTTAAAGATCTAGGGTCGTGACTCCACACAATATTATTCTAAAGATGAATTGATTCTCTTGTATATGTGTAATAAATTAGTTTGCTAACCTGAAACACGATGATATGCAAAAGCCTTTTCCGATGGTCAGACGTAAATATCCAGTATAACCCAATTGAACCATATGTCTATGTCAACCAAATTACCTGGATTCATTAAGGTCAAGTTCCAACTATGGCTACCCCCATCCGACAGGTATATTCCTATCATGTAAGGAAATCTATTAAAAGGTTATCTATCCTCAAGAAAGATCGTGAGCTATTGACTCTAAGGCTGAAACCTAAAATCTATTTTCCAAGTTCATTTTAAGTTTACCACATCAATCTTATTGCTGATAAGACAACAATAAGCATTAAGCTTAAGACTCAATAAACAAACTAAATAATTACCTATAAAAAGAAAATCAATTATTAAGTGTGGATATTGTGTTTCCTCACATCACTAGAATAAAAATAAAATGTTGGGGGTTGGGGATCCACCTTTACTATTCCTAATTTAGAAATCTCCCTTACTATAATGTGGATTTTATCAGTGATATTACCAACCAGCCATATAGGCGGTATCCTCATTAAGTCAGATTTTAATTAAGTCCAACCAGCCATAAAGGCGATATTATTATTTGTCCATAAACCAGCCATATAGGCGGTAATTATCTGTCACCTAAAGGCCGTCCATATAGGCGGTGTTATTTTATATCAAATAAATAAAACCAGCCATTAAGACGGTAATTCTTTTAATTTGAATTATAATTTCCATATTATAATTAAGGGGGATTAATCTAAATTAAAATAATAAAAGTTTCACCCTTCATAGCGAAAATCTAACTACTAAACATAAAAGAAAAGAGAAGAAAAATAAACTAATACTATTACTGAAAATAAAAATGCATAAATTAAATTAGTAAAAATAAACACACAAGATGCAATCCTTAAATTCCTTACAAAAACCTAATGAAATCATGAGAATTAGAAATGAAATGGCTTGATATTTATAGGAAAATTTAAAGGCTTCCACCAATTTCTCCACAAATTGCTCCACCAAACACTCCATCAAACATGTCATAAGACACACCACAAAACACTCCACCAAACATGGCACCAAACATGGCATCAAACATGGCACAAAACACTCCATGTTTAGTGGAAGTTTGAAATAATTTTAATATTTTTGATAATGACTTTAGTAATTAAACAGAACATAATTTCAGATTGTTCATCAATTTCGGTCATGAAATATTCGAAATTCGAAATTATTGTATTATTCAAAGTTGTAGATCTTTGACTCTTCTTTAATCTAGACTTGAATTAACTCAATCGGATATCGGATGAAAAAGTTATGGCCAAAATACGAAACTTGCACAAAATTGGAATTTTGGACTGCACTTCGTGACGCGTACAGTAAATTTTTTTTTCGACATTTTTTCTCCGAATTTCATCGTTTTAGCCCCGAGTTGATTCCATTAAGTCCTGATAAGTGCATGAAAATGTACTTTGAAATATCACTTATCTAGGTTTATTGTTAAGTATTTAGTTAATATTCTATATTTTATCACATAATTTTTATCATTACATTAATTTAAAAAATATTGATTATTTAAGTTAATTTAGTAATTTTTGTTTCTTTTTATTATTTTAGGAAATGGAAAGAACAAGACTTTGAATTGGAAAGAAGAAATTAACGTGGGACTGCATAATTGGAAGAGAAAAAGAAGGAAATTGTTGATTTAATAAGAAAGAAGAAAAGTGGCGTGAATAAGTAATTCAAAAGAGAGAAAACAAAGATAGCCACAATTGTTGACTAAGTCAAAAGCCAAAGCAAAAGGTAGGGCCCATATTGCATAGGGTTTCGAATTGTCTCATTATAAATACATGCAAAGTTACTGTACGTAGGGGGAGCCTGCGCATAACACAAAATAAACGGCTGCCGAAAGGCAGAAAGCAGAAGCAGTGTCGGCTGCCTGAAGACTCTGCCGAGGAGAAAATATTAAAGGGCTGCAGTGCGTGAATTGTTTTGTATTTTGGAAGCAGTACCGAGTGCAACAACGCACAAGCAGAGAAAAAACCAGAGCAGTGCCGAGAGTTCCGAGAAGAAATCAGAGTCCAGAAGTCGGGACGCGGAACCGTGATGATTCAGAACAATATTTCTCTCCAATTCCAGGCTATTTCTATTTCTTTTATGAGGAACTAATCCTTTAGGCAAAGTTAGGGATGAACTCTTGTGTTGAATTTTTATTATTTATGTTTTTAATTCCTACGAGTACCTTTTTATCGTTTAATAAAATTGATGTTTATTATTTTCTATCATTCTTCGATTTATTAATCCAGAAATTATATTTTGTCAAATCGCATATAGATCCAGTCATGCTTCTTCTATGTGTGGTTTGCGAATTTAATTGTGATTGGTAAAGTCGTTTTATGTGTTGGTCTTCTGCTGCAGTATTGCCTGAGGGTATATTGTCGACGTTAGATATCTCGTAATGATGACTTATTTGTGCTGTTAACATAGAGAAAATAATCATTAATTACCTTAGAATTTAAATATGCGTAGAATTGAATATCTTCCAGTTGTTGGTTTGGGATGTGAAACCCTCAACTGAGTAGTAATAGGAATTAATAACCGAATATATGAGTTTGATGCAAGAGGGATTCCTAACGCTTTACTGCTTTTCTCTGCTGTTATCCTTTATTACCTTTTCATTATTTTATTTATCTTTAATTTAATTACCGATTTTTATCGTTTTATTTATTAAGTTATCGTTAACATTCTTGATTGAGTGAATTAGATTCATTGTAACCATCTCTCTGAGAAATCGACACCCCAGCTATACTGCGATAACCGCAAGTCATATTTGGGCGTAATCAAGTCCCAATATTATTTTTATCTACAAAATAAACAAAAACACATCAAAACGTTCATAAACCTCGAGAAACTAAACAAAATATTAGGTTAAATGAGTGGGAAATAGTGATATAATTACCACTCATCATCGTACCTTAAATGATTCCAATAATTCTGCCACTCTGAAAGGTATATACAGGTAGTTACCATCACATATTACACATCTCCCCATTTTTTTCTGTTGAGCAAATGTAGAATTGCTTGGTTCTGGAATCTAGTGATAATTGTTGGGTTGGACAACATGTCTCAGAAATCCGGATTGTTGCTCCCAGATTTCGGGTGTATCTTCTTCTAGTAAAGCTCGTGATCTCTCAATCTCCCAATAATGTTCCATTTTTAAACCACCTGAAATAAAAGAAAGAAATAAAAATTACAGATAAAAAAAAATTAGATACAAGTAAATTAGATATCTTCAAAATTAATAACTCAAGAAAAATAAGTCCCGGCAACGGTGCCAAAAACTTGACCGGTGCATTCACACGCGTATGACGCAAGAGCACGTATCGTTCAAGTAGTATAAAAATATCGATCCCACAAGGACTTAATTCCTACTGTTATTATTAATTATTGATACTATTTATTTACAGGTATCTAATTATAGGGAGAAGAGAATGATTGTTTGATTAGTTGGTTGAATGTGGTTTTCCTTAATTAAAATAAATAAAAGAAACAAAAGAAAATACTAGGGAAAATAACAAAAGACTCAAAGATCTAGCGTTATGACTCTACACAATATTATTAAAAAGATGAATTGATTCTCTTATATATATGTAATAAATTAGTTTGCTAACTTGGAACACGATGATATGCAAAAGCATCTTCCGATGGTCAGACGCAAAAACCCAATATAACTGTAGGCACTGCATTTTTCCATATAAGTCCCGATGATGAGCCTCGTGTGGGGGGCACTACCTTTTAAGTCACGGAAGTCGCGGGAAACGGATGTCGGTAGGAGAGAGTCAAGAATTGACACTTTGTTGGATTTAATTCGTTTGTTTAGCTTCGGGTTGCTCGTTGGACCTCGATTTCAAAATTCAAAATTATCCTCGGCTCAGAACCCCCGCAACTAACACTAAGTCCACCAAAACACTAAGCCCACACCCATAAGCCCATAAAACCAAACCAAATCACACACCAAGCCCACCTAGAGTCTACCCCACACCCATTAACAACAAAGCCACCCCTCCACCAACTTATTCAAACAATTAAATTACCCCTGCACCAAGCATACCCCACGCCCATTGACCTTAATTCATCTCACACCCCCATTTTCAACAAAGCCACCTCCTAATTAATAGCCTCCCCCCTACAAGTCAAAAGACACAACACATCAATCCCCATTTTCAACAAAGCCACCTCCTAATTAATAGCCTTCACCAATGATAGCGCACCCAATTAATGCACCAACATTGCCTATAAAAAGAACCCAAAAACCAACCATCATTCCCCTAGTACATATACAACACAAGACTCTCTTCTTCTCTCATGTTCTCTCACGCCCAAGCTCCTTCAAATTCCTCTCCATTGCAGCAACAAAAAACCAGAAATCAGCCCATGCACTGCCTTCAATCACTCACGCCCATAGCCCCGAAACAGCCCCTCATCTAAGGATGGCAACGGGCCGGGCTCGGGCCGGGCTTATCAAAGCCCGGCCCGGGCCCGTACTGTCATCGGGCCGGGCCGGGCAGGCCCGGTCGGGCTCGGGCCGGGTTCGGGCCGGGCCCGGGCCTGATTTTTTAATTATAAATATTATTATTTTAAGCCCGGATCCGATTTTTTTATTCTAAAAAATTATAAATATAAAAAATTTATTATAAAAATATATATATTTTATTAATTAAAATATTTATTTATTTATTTTAAGGCTGGATCCGATTTTTTTATTATAAAAAATTATAAATATAAAAAATTTATATATTTTATAAATTAAAATATTTATTTATTTATTTTAAGCCCGGGCCGGGCCGGGCTCGGGCTTTTTGGGTGAAGCCCGGCCCGGGCCCGTGTTACCTCGGGCCGGACTTACCGGGCAGGGCTGGGCTTCGGGCTTTTCTGCCACCCCTACCCTCATCCTCATGCCACAACCCATCTGAAATAGCCCTGAAATCCACGCCAAACTGCCTGAAATAGCCCCTGTTTCTCACGCCCAACAGCCCATAAAATCAGACCTCCATTCACGCAAAAATACCCCTCAAACAGCTCCTGAAAAACTACCTTAAACCCACAAAAACTGTACTGAAAAACTGCACTAAAAACCCTCAAAATAGCCCATAAAAACCCACAAAAACTGCACTAAAAAACTGCAGTAAAAACCCACAAAACAGCCCATAAAACCCACAAAAACTGCACTGAAAAATTGTAGTAAAAACCCGCAAAACAGCCCCTAAAAACCCGTAAAAACTGCACAGTTTTGACCACTGAAACTGCCGCAAAATTGCACTGTTTTGACCACCAAAACTGCCCAGTATATTGCCTAAAAAACCAGCAAAACTGTCCAAAAAATCTGCTCATTTATCACTGAAAATTCTGCCCCGAAATACTGCCAAAATATCACAGAAATAGTGAGCAAACAGCAGCCCGAAACAGCGAAGCAACGAAGGAAATCTGAAAACCAGTAAATCGAAAAAGTTGCGGAGCATCAACCCTTCTGAAAACCGTGAAACGCACTCCCAAAAACTGACTTAAGAGGTTAGACCTGATGGCATATGTTATTTATTTTTCTAAGTATGATTTAGTTGTTTAACATGTTAATTTATTTTTCTAAGCATGATTTATCTATATTTCCGCATGTGTTTAAGCATGATTTAGTCGTTTGATATGTTATTTATTTTTCTAAGAATGATTGAGTCGTTTAAGTACGTTATTTAGTTTATGCATGATTTATCTATGCTTCCGCATGTGTTAATTTTAAGTATTCATGAGTTGTGTGTTTATCGCTGTTCCGACTTATTTTTATGCATGTAAACTTAGATATAGGTCGTATAGGAATTTAGATGTAGATTATTTTTGCAAATGTATGTTGAGTAGACTTGTTTAAATTATTCTACAAATCCATTCATTACAAACGACAAAAGTAAGAGACCATTCCGAACCCAATGGTTTGAGGTCTTCCCTTGCGAGGAGTGAGTGCGGCCTTAAATCATTTCCCAGTTGACACTGGGCGGCGACTCCTTTATTCTCTGGTTTAGTCCCCCACTGGCTATTCCGTACTCCCGACCGGGCCGCGAGCCCAACACAGCATCACCGATTTCTGTGTTCTACAGTCTGGCGACTCCACTAGGGATAGAGAATCAGCCCCGAAATAATGTCTTGTAATGTTTGTGATTTGTGATTTGATTAACCATGTCTACAGTGGGTTGAGGGAATTTAATCAAATGTATTATTAAGGCTAGGTGATGGTTTGGTGTCTTCCTTCATTCACTACCTTTCTATATGGAAAAGCTGTGAAGGCACCTAGATAATCATTCACTTGTAGCTCACTGTGATGGACTAATTTGGAGGACTTGTTGTTTATTCCTGTTACCAATGCGATAAGAGCCTAAGAGGCTTACGTATTTAAGAGAGTTCGCTTCACCTTCCCTCTGGGGAATCTACAATAAGAAATCCATTTGACAGTTAGTCACGCACCATAACTCGTTGGCACGTACCTTAGGGTATAAAAAAGGTACGGTCACTTGGTTGCTCGAACCATTGAGTAGGGAGTCCTAGTTGTGGGCAATCCTTCATTAGCTTGAGCCATTGTTTACATTCCTCTAAATCTACATATGAACCATAGTAGTATGACCAATAGAAATTATCACTTTATATTTTTGTTTAGGACCATTGTCATTTGAATTCAGTTGGACTTTTTGCCAAGAAATATGAACTTGTTGGGCCATTTAAACTGGGACAAGTTCGTGTCCTTTGAAAATTGGGCCAAAAGTTTCTGAAATGCCTTTGTTTACATTCCTGTAATCCTACATATGAACCATAGTAGTATGACCAATAAAAATTATCACTGTCTTTGATGATGACATGGCTGAGTATGCCGCGGGAAGGGTAGCCGGGACTCCGGATGAATTACAAAAACTCTGCGATCAGGTGGAATTAGTTACCCACAAGTTGAAGGGTAAGCATGAAGATTTGCTAGATTATGAAGCTATTACTTTTGAGGAACAGTTGCCGGTTCAATTCAAGATGCCTGACATAGCCATGTTCAATGGGAACGGGGATCCGAGGGTTTATCTCCGAAAATATATTTTAGTAATGAGCTCAGTGGGTCTGTCGAAGCATCAGGTTCAGAAGATGTTCGGGATGTCACTTGAGAGGGCGCCCGTGGTATGGTATTATGGCCTGAAGAATAAGGTCAAAGACGATTTGAGATCATTAGCAGAAGCCTTTCTGAAACAATATGTCACAGATTTAGAGATCAACTTGTCACTTCGCGACTTGGAGAATACCAAACAGAAGTCGGAGGAGAGCTTCAAAGATTATGTGGATCGCTGGAGAAGCCAACTTCTGAAGATGCAAACTCGGCCCTCGGAGAAGGACCAGATCAAAATGATCATTAAGTGCACTAAGCCCTCTATTTATGGCAAGCTGAGGAGGATGATTTCGATTATCGCTGATTTTTAACAGTTGAGGGAAACTGTCATGGACATTCAAGAGGAAGAAGCTGAGAACAAAAAGTTTTATGGCCAGAATAGAATGACTTTTGGAAGGCCTTATGAAACCAAGCCCACTACTACCTAGGTCGCTGCCATCAGAAACATGCAATTCTCCAAACTTGGTAGACCATTGTCGAAGATGTTTGAAAAGCTGAAGGGACAAGGACTCCTGAAACCTCTAGAAGCTAAACCACTTCCACACCATCCACCGGCCCACTTGAACGTGAACCTTTATTGTCACTTCCACCAGCAACATGGCCATGACACCAAAAACTGCGCCCGCCTCAGCCATGAAATCCAAGACCTCATAGATTCCCACAAAATACCCGACCTAGAAAAAGAACAACACAACACACACAGAAATCCTCTACCCAACTACCACTCCATTCCACCACCCACCTATATGATCAACTTCGGCCTACCCGAAACCTTTGTCCTCAAAACTCTCAACCACCCAGCTTCTTACATGGGGATAGAAGATGTCAGTAGTGAAGAACCATATACTGAGGAAGAAGACAATACCACAGATAATGAAGATGTTTTCCATGGTTTATTTGATTGCAATCCTGCATTTTTAAGACACTGATTTTGTCTACTTGTTCGAACCTTTTTCTTAATAATAATAAAGACGTTCATTTCACTTACTTGCATGAGTCTCTACCTTTCAAGAAGAACAAGATAATCATTCAGGAGTTGGCTTCTGAATATGTGAGTCTGAAGGGAGAACTATACAAAAGACAAGTGAATGGCATTCAGTTGAAGTGTTTACAAAAAGAAGAAGTTCGAAAGGCAATGGAAGCAGTACTGCCAGTGGAAGTTGAGATATTGTCCATACGGGTATTAGCAGAAGTAGAGCTAACTGAACAAGAGTGGGTCTCGCAGAGATTTGAACAATTGGCATTGCTGGATGATAAAAGAATGAAGTCTTTATAACATATGCAGTTATACCAGAAAAGGTTGGCCCGAGCATTCAAAAAAAAGGTGTGTCCTATCAAGATCAGGAATGGTGATCCGGTGCTCAAGCAGTCAAAGTCGTCGATGACAGATCCGAGGAGAAATTTTAAACCCAACTGGGAAGGACCCTACATAGTACAGAAAGTAATAGGAAATAGGGCAGTGAGACTGTCAGATTTGGATGGGAACGAGTTCACTGAGTCGATCAAAGTGGATAGATTAAAGCAGTATTTTGCCTGCGGAAGAGAAGACCGAGCAATCACTATGAGAACTGGTAGGAGACCTAACCCAACAGGATGGAAATCCACCCATGCATGCATGCACACGTAACACACTGCAATCGTTTGTGTTTTGTTTTATAATTTCAGGTTTCAAAAAGAAAGAAGAAAGCGGTGAAATCAAGCCAACCAGAAGCAGCAACGGTACAGTGTTATCAGTTTCAAGAATGAACCAGTATCAGTTTTGGGAAGGAATCCCAGGGTTAAGGCCCATATCAGTATGAGTTTCGAGAATGGAACCCAGAGGCGAAGCCCACATTATCAATGGTTGAAAGGAATATTTCCATAGAGTGAAAAAAAAAAAAAAAAAGAGAGAAAATAGTGAGAGAGAATTCCTTGATGGTTAAGCATATGTCCGGTGATGACATTGTTTGCTGTAGGGAGAAACCTTAGAAATGATAAGTGCGAGATATGCTCTTATCCGGTATTCTGAGTGGTTGATCTCGTCTGGACTCACGAACACTTGATTACGGGATCTTAGTAGCAGAAGCCTGAGTAGTCAGCAAGATGACTAGTTGAAGAGATGGCGGATCAGTGAATGACCGTTTGCCTAGATGTCCATCCTGGTTTACTCATAGTACAACATATGATAAGGTTGGAAACAAAGGAAAGTATCTGCAAAGAAATGAAAAAAATAGACCACCTATAATCGATAAACGTGAAGCTACCCATGGGCGAGTATTAGGACCACCATGAGGATAAATGCTACCATAAAGGGTAGGTGTGTCGAAAAAGAGAAAGAAAAAAAGAAAAAAAGAAAAAAAAGAAAAAGAAAGTTCAAAAATGAAAAGAAAGAAAAAAAAGAGACAAAAGAAAAAAAAGAAAAAACCATATCATGTTGAGTACGCGGAAGTAATCACAGAGTATGATCAAGACATCTAGGTTGGTTAGACTCACTGATCAAATTCTCCGAGAAAAATCATCGAGTTGGCTTGCTTAAGGATTAAGCTGCGAAAGAGCATTGGCACACACACTAGGAGTCTAGTTCAGATCACTCATTCAGACGAGCAGATTTGAGTGTATTAAGTACTTTGAAGGTTCTCTAGTTTCTACACGAAGCATTCGTTGAGGACGAAAATATGTTTAGCCATCAGGATTATCTCGTGAGAAACAGTATAGTGTGTTGATATGCAACATCACATAAAGATGAATCGAGACTGGGGGCGACCAGTCTAGCCTTTCTCATATAGCACGATTCGGGAATGAACTATCACATCATCAGTACCAGTTTTGGGGATGAGTCCCAGGGTCGAGGCCCAAATCAACATCAGTATCTATTTGGGGACAAGTCCTAAGGTTGAGGCCCACATCAGCATCGGTATCAATTTTGAGGATGAGTCCCAAGGTCGAGGCCCACATCAGTATCAGTTTTGCGGATGAGTCGCAGGGGTTAGACCCACACATCATCAGAAATCTGGGAATGACACTCCGAGAATGGAGCATGGTTAGGGAATGAAAAAGCCGGGAATGGCACTCTGAGAATGGAGCACAGTTTGGGAATGAAAAAGTCGAGAATGGCACTCCGAGAATGGAGAACAGTTCGGGAATGAACAAGTCGGGAATGACACTCAAAAAATGGAACACAGTTCGAGAATGAACAAGCCGGGAATGTCACTCCTATAATGGAGCACAGTTTATGAATGAACAAACCGGGAATGGCACTCCGATAATGAAGCACAGTTCGGGAATGAACAAACCGGGAATGGCACTCCGAGAATGGAGCACAGTTCGGAAATGAACCATCACATCATTAGTATCAGTTTTGGGTATGAGTCTCAGGGTTGAGGCCCACACATCAGCTTAATGTTAGGAATGACACTCCGAGAATGGAGCACAGTTCGGGAATGAACAAGCCGAGAATGACACTCCCGGAATGGAACACGGTTCGGGAATGGACCACCTCTCAGTAACGGTTCGGGAATGGACCATCTCACAGTAACAGTTCAGGAATGGACCACCTCACAGTAACAGTTCGGGAATGGACCACCTCACAGTAACGGTTCGGGAATGTACCACCTTATAGCACAGTTCGGGAACAAAGCCTAGAGGTCGACAGAACCTCGCCATCACATTCAACACAATTTGGGAATAAAACCCAGGGTCGAGGCCCACACATCAGTTGCAGTTTTAGGATGCGTCCCAGGGTCGAGGCCCATTGCATCATTAACACAGTTCGAATCAACATACAAGTCAGGTGGCAGCTGGCGAGACTTAAGTAAAAATGCTTTGCATGACTTTGATAAAACTGTCATTGTCAAAGATGGCACAAGTCCCATTAAAGTGGGGGCGACTATAGGCACTGCATTTTTGCATATAAGTCCCGATGATGAGTCTCGTGCGGAGGCACTACCTTTTAAGTCGCGGAAGTTGTGGGAAACGGACGTCGAAAGGAGAGAGTCAGGAATTGACACTTTGTTTGATTTAATTCCTTTGCTTAGCTTCGGGTTTGCTCGTTACACCTCAGTTTCAAAATTATCATTGGCCCAGAACCCCCGCAAGCCACACTTCCTTGGCCCAAAAACCCCGCAACCCACACTAAGTCCACAAAAACACTAAGCCCACGCCTATAAGCCCATAAAACCAAACCAAATCACACACCAAACCCACCTAGAGTCTACCCCACGCCCATTAACAACAAAGCCACCCCTCCACCAACTTATTCAAACAATTAAATTACCCATCCACCAAGCATACCCCACGCCTATTGACCTTAATTCATCTCACACCCCCATTTTCAACAAAGCCACCTCTTAATTAATAGCCTCCCCCCTCCAAGTCAAAAGACACAACAAAATCAATCCCCATTTTTAACAAAGCCACCTCCTAATTAATAGCCTTCACCAATGATAGCCCACCCAATTAATGCACCAACTTTGCCTATAAAAAGAACCCAAAAACCAACCATCCTTCCTCTAGCACATACACAACACAAGACTCCCTTCTCCTCTCATGTTCTCTCACACCCAAGCTCCTTCAAATTCCTCTACATTGCCGCAACAAACAACCACAAATTAGCCTCTGCACTGCCTTCAATCACTCATGCCCACAGCCCTAAAACAGCCCCTCAACCTCACCCCACTGGCCCTCTGAAATAGCCCTGAAATCCACGCCAAACTACCTGAAACAGCCCCTGATTCTCACGCCCAACAGCCCCTAAAATAAGACCTCCATTCACACCAAAATACCCCTGAAAATTACCTTCAATCCCACGCACAATAGCCCTCAAACAGCCCTTCAAAAATTGCCAAAAACCTGGAAAAACCGCACTGAAAAACTGCTGTCAAAACCCTTAAAACAACCACTAAAAACCCGCAAAAACTGCACTAAAAAACTGCAGTAAAAACCCGTAAAATAGCCCATAAAACCCTCAAAAACTGCACTGAAAAACAGCAGTAAAAAATCGTAAAACATCCCCTAAAAACTCACAAAAACTGCACAATTTTGACGACAGAAACTGCCCTAAAACTGCACTATTTTGACTACCGAAACTGCCCAGTTAACTGCCTAAAAAATCGCAAAACTGTCCAGAAAATCTGCTCATTTATCGCTGAAAATTATGCCCCAAAACATTGCCCAAATATCGCAGAAACACATAGCAAACAACAACCCAAAACAGCGAAGCAACGAAGGAAATCTAAAAACCAGTAAATCGAAAAAAGTTACGGAGCATCAAGCCTTCCGACAACCGCGAAACGCACTCCCGAAAAGCGAATTAAGAGGTTAGACTTGAGGGCATATGTTATTTATTTTTCTAAATATGATTTAGTTGTTTAGCATGTTATTTATTTTTCTAAGCATGATTTATCTATATTTCCGCATGTGTCTAAGCATGATTTAGTCTTTTGATATGTTATTTATTTTTCTAAGCATGATTGAGTCGTTTAAGTACGTTATTTAGTTTATGCATGATTTATCTATGTTTCCGCATGTGTTAATTTTTAGTATTCATGAGTTGTGTGTTTACCGCTGTTCCGACTTATTTTCATGCATGCAAATTTAGATATATGCCGTATATAAATTTAGATGAAGATTATTTTTGCAAATGTATGTTGCATAGACTTGATTAAATTATTGCACAAATCCATTCATTACAAACGACATAAGTAATGGACCATTCCGAACCCAACGGTTTGAGGGCTTCCCTTGCGAGGGGTGAGTGCGGCCTTAAATCATTTCCCAGTTCACAGTAGGTGGCGACTCCTTTATTCTCCGGTTTAGTCCTTCACGGGCTACTCCGTACTTCCGACCGGGACGCGAGCCCGGAACATCGTCGCCGATTTATGTGTTATAAATAACCTAACTGAACCATATGTCTATGTCAACCAAATTACCTGGATTCATTAAAATCAAGTTCCAATTATTGCTACCCCCGCCCGACAAGTATATTACTATCCTGTAAGGAAATCGATTAAAATGTTATCTCCTCAAGGAAGATCGTGGGCTATTGAGTCTAAGGTTTTAAACCTATAATCCATTTTCCAAGTTCATTTATAGTTTACCACATCAATTTTATTAGTGATCAGACAACAAGAAGCATTAAGCTTAAGACTCAATAAAACAACTAAAGAATTACTCATAAAAAGAAAATCAATTATTAAGTGTGGATATTGTGTTTCATCACTTCCCTAGAATGAAAATAAAATGTTTGGGTTGGGATTTCAGTTTTACTATTTCTAATTTAGAAAAATATCCCTTATTATAATACATAAATTATCTGTGATATTACCAACAGACCATATAGGTGGTATCCTCATTAAGTCAGATTTGAATTAAGTCTACCCAGCCATAAATGCGGTATTATTATTTTTTCATAAACGAGCCATATAGACGGTAATTATCTCACTACAAGAAAACTGATTTTTAGTGGCGAAAATTTAGTGGCGAAATAAATTTCGCCACTATATGTAAACTTTTAGTAGTGAAAGTAAATTTCGCCACTAAAAGTTATCTTTAGTGGCGAAATGTAATTTCGCCACTAATAATAACATTAGTGGCGAAATTCAATTTCGCCATTAAAATTTTACATTTACTGGCGAAAAATATTTTGGCTACTAAAATTAATATTTAGTGGCGAAAAATATTTTTAGAGTCGAAAATTTTTCCCCACTAATTGACCAAATTTTTTTTTTATTTACAAAACCAAAATATTTCCCTCTTCCATTCAAAACGAAACCCAACCATCCATTTTTTTCCTTCATCAAAATGAAACCCTAACCCTCTTTCACTACATTTTTTTCATCAAAAATCGACATTTCATCTTCAAAAAATGAAACCCAACCCTCTATTTGAAGTCATTGGTCTTTCCCTTGATGATCATTCTTTCCCTTTCATTCTCAAGACGTGTGCCGATCATTTGGAGCTTCAAAAGTACATGGAGATTCATGGGTGTTTGTTCAAGCTTGGTTTTGATAGAATAGAAATAATCAATTGAGTTGTTTCCAATTACTTTGAATTCAGATATGCTAGTCTGTACAGGTAATTAACTTTTTTCTCTGCTTCTCTTCTCTTCTCTTTTCTTTGGATTTCTGGATCTGGGTTTTGAATACAGTAAAATTTTTGTTTTATTTTATTTTGATGCGGATAATGAAATGTAGCTACTGTTAAACCTAAAAGTTTCACTCTTTAGGTGCCTTTGGAAATGCTCCAAAAGTTAATACTCAGTACGTGATATTGTTTGACAACATACTCCATAGCTTGAGGTTCTCAAAGTTTTTAACAATTGTGTCCCTGGAATTTAATCAACAAGTTAGTTGTTTTAATTTTTTTTTTTTAATTTTATCGATGTTTATTAATGGCAGTGTGTTGTGTTTTGATTTTTTATTTATTCTATTTCCTGTTTCTGGGTAATTTTTCGCAGTCTGTAAAACTCTTCCAAGGGTTACTTGAACATGGTCGGCTTACGCTGAAACAAATGTCAAAAGGGCATGGAGTTTTGATACAAATGTTTGTTGGTAAATGGTAATACCCTTATTGCTGCTATATGGTAACTGCTGGTGTTTGGATGATGCAAATAAAATGTTTGATGTGAAATGCCTGACAGATTATAGGAATGTTCTCGATTAATGGATTTTAAAGTGTTGGTCTTTATATTTTCTCAATTTGATTCATGCTGAGGATAGTGAAATCTTACAATTAAAATCTGGCACTTGCTATGTAAATAGGCTAATGGCCATTTATGGTTGAGTTGAATTTGAACAATTTGAATTTGGTCGAAGCCTTACAGGTTTTAATGTTCTCATCCTCTCTTTGAGAGCGCCTTGATTTAGGTCTAGTTGCATTGTTTCTTAAAGAATTGCTGGAACATTTACTGATCCTGTTAATTGTTTTTTGTTCCCTGTAAATTAAGTTTTCCTTCAAGAGATAAATTTCTTGCACTTTGATTGAAGTAGTTCAGACTTCGGAAATGAGGGAAAAATACATGATCATTTAGAGCCTTAGTATTTTGGCTTAGTTTAAAGCCCATAGAAGCAAAGTATGATATCTTTTACTGTTTACTACTGTTATTGATGCCAAATGTGTTACATAATTTACATGCCTATTGCATACATGGACATAAACTCAGGATGTCTTTTAATTGGAAAGTTAGCTTTCAAATTCATATGATTCGTGTTGGACAGGAAATGGATGTAATTTGAACAACACTTCACTGTTGGTCGGTTACTCGGTTTTTTGCAAGTTCTATTCTGCCTATTTTTGCTGGCTCTTTCATAACTTCATATGTCCACATGTTATGAACATATGTTGTTCAAGTTTATTGTTGCATGACCAACTGTAGTACAGTGTCTGTGTTACAGATTTTGCGTTTGAAGATGCTCCTTCAAGAGTTATGTCAGCTAAGAATATTGGGATGTAAGCAAATTCTTCCACACGTGCAGTGTTTATTATCTTACTGAAATTTTTTCTTTCTCACTTATATTCCTTAAGTTTATATTGGAATAAAATTTCTCTAAGGCATCAATGATCTTTGAAGTTGCTCACTAGAAATTAGCAAAGGTCTGTTTGCTTTTGTATGATTGAAGCAAACCATCTTGTTGTTGGTTTTTTGTCAGAGAAAATATTTTCTAGATAGTATTATATAGAAAAGGCTTGTGGTTGTCTAAATTATTGGATGTTGAAAACTGGTATAGAAGATATCACTAGAAGAATATTATTTCACATGCATGGTCTTGGCTCATATTTTGTAAAATTGACTTTGTTTGCGTCATTTTCACTTGCTTGGTATTTTAGGAAAATCTAAAGGCTTCCACCAATTTCTCCACCGATTGTTCCACCGATTGCTCCACCAAACATGGCACCAAACATGACACCCAAATATGCATCAAACATGACACCAAATATGGAAGCATGTTTGGTGGAAGTTGACAGTTTTTTTTTTTTTTTTTTTTTTTTTTTTTTAAATTTTATTTTATATTTGAAAATGACTATAGTAGTTACTCAAAATATACTGGATGTTCATCAATTTCGGTCATGGAAACTTCAAAATTCGAAAATTATTTTGACTTTCAAAGTTGTATATCTTCGAGTCTTCTTCAATCTACAACTTGAATCAGCTCAATCAGATATCGGATGAACACGTTATGGCCAAAATACGAAACTTACATAAAATTGAAATTTAGGACTGCACTTCGTGACGCGTATAGTAACTTTTCATTTTTGACCTTTTTTTCTCCAGATTTCATCGTTTTAGCCCCGAGTGGATTCATAAGGCCAATATTATTTTATCTGCAAAATAAACAAAAGCACATCAAAACGTTCATAAAACTCGAGAAACTAAAAAAAAATATTATGTTAAATGTGTGAGAAATAGTGATATAATTACCACTAATCAGGCTTTGAGACCCATTAAGGTTAGATTAAGAATCTAAGTCGTAAAGGCACATTAAAAGTGATATTATTTTATTTGGAATTAAATATTGAATTAGTAATGAATACAAATTAAATTAGATTTAAGATTGTAGTTCGATATAATTCAAGAATTTGTACTTTGAGTACTTATACTTAAACGAGTTGGACTCGCGCAAATCAAATCGTTGTTGAAACATTAGATGGTCATTAATCAAAGATTAATTAATTGGATTAGATTGATTGATAAAATGTTTGTGTGAATACATAGATGTGATGTATGAGTAATGTATATCGGATGGATATTAGATGGGTGGGGCAATTTTGGAAATTGTTGCAATAAATTATGATGAGTGGTAATTATATATTATCTCACTAATTTAACATAATATTTTGTATAGTTTCTCGAGTTTTATAACTTTTTGAGTTGTTTTATTTATTTTGCAGATAAAAATATATTGGGACTTAATGGAATCAACTCGGGGCTACTACAACGATGAAATTCGGAGGAAAAAAAATGTCAAAAACGAAATTTTACTAACGAGTCACGAAATGCAGTCCTAAATTACAGTTTTGCGCAAGTTTCGTATTTAGTCATAACCTTTTCATCTGATATCCGATTAGAGATGATTCAAGTAGTAGATTAAAGAAGACTTTTAAAGATCTACAACTTTCAAATGTCAAAATAATTTCGAATTCGGAAGTGTCCATGACCGAAATTGAAGAACATCCAGTAAATTTTGTTGTAACTACTATAGTCATTTTCAAATATAAAATAAAATTAATAAAAAATAAAAATAAAAATTTTCAAACTTCTTGGTGCCATGTTTGTGCTATATTTGGTGGCCCTGTTTGATGCCGTGTTGGTGGAGAAAATTGGTGGAAGCCTTTAGGTTTTTTTATAAATACCAAGCCATTTCATTTGTATTCTCATACTTCCTAGGTTTTGTAAGGAATTTAAGAATTGCATCTTATTGTATTTATTTTCAGTATTTAATTAACATTTTTATTTTCAGTAATATAGTAGTAGTTCTTCTTCTTCTTTTTTATGTTTAGTAGTTAGATTTCTGTGAGTGAAGCTTTTATTATTTTAATTTAGATTAATCTCCCTTGATTATAATATAGAAATTATATTCCAAATTAAAGGATTACAACCTTATGGCTGGTTTTATTTATTTGACATAAAGAACACAGCCTATATGGTCGGTCTTTAGGTGACAGATAATTTACCGTCTATATGGCTGGTTATGGACAAATAATGTTACCGCCTATGGCTATGATTGGACTTAATTAAAATCTGAATTAATGAGAATACCACTTATATAGTCGTGGTTGGTAATATCACGGATAAATTCTATATTATAGTAAGAGAGAGATTTCTAAATTAGAAATAGTAAAGTGGATCCCCCAACCCCCAGTATTTTATTTTTATTCTAGGGAAGTGATGAAACACAATATCCACACTTAAAATTGATTTTCTTTTTATGAGTAATTCTTTAGTTTGTTTATTGAGTCTTAAGCTTAATGCTTTTTGTTGTATGATCACCGATAAGATTGATGTGGTAAATTTAAAATGAACTTGGAAAATGGATTTTAGGTTTCAACCTTAGATTCAATAGCTCACGATCTTCCTTGAGGATAGAAAACCCTTCAATAGATTTCCTAAAAGGATAGGAATATACCTGTCGGGCGGGGGTAGCCATAATTGGAACTTGACCTTAATGACCAGGTAAGGTAATTTGGTTGACATAGACATATAGTTTCAATTGGGTTATACTGGGTATTTGCGTCTGACCATCGGAGAGGCTTTTGCATATCATCGTGTTCCAGGTTAGCAAACTAATTTATTACACATATATAAGAGAATCAATTTATCTTTTTAATAATATTGTGTGGAGTCACAACCCTAATATTTCAGTCTTTGTTATTTTCTTTGGTTTATTTTATTTATTTTAATTAAGAAAATCAACATTCAACCAACAAATCAAACAATCATTCTCTTCTCCCTCTGATAGATACTCGTAATAAATAGATTCAAATCATTAATAACAATAGTAGGAATTAAGTCATCGTCGGATCGATATTTTATACTACTTGAACGATACGTGTGCTTGCGTTGCTATACACATGTGAATGCACTGTTGGTTATTATCTAGGTCCCAGATCAAACAAGACATGAAAACATTGTGTGAATACATCAACGGAGGTAGCGGAATACTCACATCGATCGGTTGAGTCGATTTGAAGACGAACAAAGCCACAAAAACTCACTGCCAAGGCCGACCCCAAATGATGCAGTCCACTGCCTTCAAAACAGAAAATTGAGTGAGAAATGGAGCTCCAAGCTTCGTCAAAGGATCCCGGCTCATTGGTGAACCTCCCTACCACCTTCGCAAGACTCGTAAGTGTGCTAGCACTTGGATTTCCACCATGAAAATCCACTCTTGCTTCCCTTTGCTCACGCCATTTTGCTTCCAAAACCAGTGAGTATTTCTCACTTTGGGCGTGACTTAGAAGGAGAGAAATGAGAGAGAAGAAATTGTGTATCTGTTTTTGCATTTGAATTTCAAGTGTATCTTATACACTTTTGTGAATTTCAATGAATTTCATTTGAATTTGCTTTTAAAAAGTCAAACAATAAAAGCCATCATTACACACATTCTTATCTATCACTATTCACATCAACATCACTTTATCAAAGTGACAACTTGTCATATCACATCACTCAAAGGAAAGTGATTTGACGCTTGATGCGACTAATGATTTGACGCTTGATGCGACTTGCGATGCCGCACTCGAATTCGAAATACGAATGCGCTCGCAATCACACTCGGGGCTCGGGTTCGTTAATTCCAAATTAACGATTTTTCCGTCGCGTCGTAATTAAATGATTACGCCTAGCGAAATTCACTATTCACGTCGCTAACGAATTAATTCTAAAAATTCGTTCACCCGAATTAAAATCTAATTTTAATTCCGCGTCGAAATCTAATTTTGTTTAATATATCGAATATATTAATTTACCGATTAATTCCAAATTAATCGTTATCTCTCTATAGACGATATTTATCCTAGATAAAATATCTCCGTAATTAATCCCAGATTAATTTTCTCTCTCTTCTATACAATCCCAGATTATTCAAGAGTGCGAGTTGTGCGTCATCGGTGGATTATCGGGAAGCACCCATGAGATTCCCAATAAGTTGGCAAGTAAATGCGGTCGTCGGAGTATCCGAATCACGTACGTACCATGTACTACGTTCTACCGATTTTACGAGACAAG
>SKCR01046744.1:0-43579 GCA_019454045.1 Zanthoxylum bungeanum
GATAGAGAATAAGATTCGGTGAAATATGTGGGTACTGTGTATAAAGGTCCATGATAACTCTGCCACCCCGAATTGTAGTTGAACGTGCAATAATCACTAGGGTGTTCACCATCACATATCTCACATCTCTGAAATGGTTGAGCAAATGTTGTATTGCTAGTATCTGACTTCTCGTGATAGTTGTTGGGCTACAGGTCTCAGAAAATCGGACTGTGTCTCCCTGATATGGGGTGTATTTTCACCTCTTAAAGCTCGTAATGCTTCAATAGCCCAATAGTGATCCACATTTCAACCACCTGAAAAATAAAAGAAAGAAATAAAAATTACGAATAAAAGTAAAGAAAATTAGATGTAAGTAAAGTAGATAACTTCAAAATTAATAACATAAGAAAAATAAATCCCCAACAACGGCTCCAAAAACTTGGTTCCGAGTGAAATCACACACGTAACGCAAGCGCACGTATCGCTCAAGTAGTATAAAAATATAGATCCCACGAGGACTTAATTTCTACTGTTATTATTAATTATTGATTCTATTCATTTACATGTATCTAATTGGGTTAAGAAGGGAATGATTTCTGATTGGTTGGTTGAATGTGGATTTGCTGAATAAATAAATAAATAAATAAAAATACAAAATAAAATATAAAGGAAAATAAACAAAAGACACAAACATTTAGGGTTGTGATTCCACACAATATTATTCTAATGATGAATTGATTCTCTTATACATGTGTAATAAATCAGTTATTAACTTGGAACACGAAGATATGCAAAAGCCTTTGTCGGTGGTCAGATGCAAACACCCAAAGTAACCCAATTAAATATATGTCTATGTTAACCAAGAAACTCTGAATTCATTAAGATCAAGTTCCAATTGTGACTACCCACGCCCGACAGGTATATGTCTATCCTGGAAGGAAATCTCTAAGATGATAGCGTGAGCTATTGAATCTAAGGTTGAAACCTAAAATCCTTTCGTCAAGTTCATTTTAAGTTTACCACATCAATCTTATTGGTTATCAGGTAACAAGAAGCATTAAGCTTAAGATTCAATAAACAAGCCAAAGCATCACACATAATATAAAGAAAATCAATTATTAAACTCATGAATATTGTGCTTCATTACTTCTCTAAAATAAAAATAAAATGCTGGGGTTAGAGGATCCACCTTTACTATTTCAAATCAAGATATCTCCCTTATTATAATATATAAATTTGCATGAATTACCAACCGACCATATAGGCGGTATCCAATTAAGTCAAATTTAATTTAATCCAACCGACCATAAAGGCGGTACCCAATTAAATCAAGATTAAGAATATTTTAATTAAGTCCAACTGACCAAAAAGGCAGTATCTAATTAAATCAGGTTTTAAGATAGTTTATATATTATAAAATAAGGGAGATAAATATAAATTATCATAAAAAAAGTTTCACCCTTCCCCCAGCGGAAATTAATTACAAAACATAAAAGAAATATAAAATAAATAAACTATTATTACTACTACTAAAAATAAAAATACATTTCTATAAATATATAAAAACAAGATACAATCTTCAGTTCCTTATCAATAAAGCAAAGGAAAGTATGAAAATGGAAAATGAAATTAGCATCAATTTATAGGCGAAAATCTATCACGACACGCTACAGTAGATGGCGGCTGTCGGCAGACTGAATTATTATGTCTGCGTCGCGACACGTGAAGGCTTCGGAGTCACGACGCGTGCTACAGTGATGACGCAACAATGATGCATGTGATGACGAGTGTCGGCATCTGAATTATTGGTGCGCATCGCGACACATAGAAGGTTGCGTGTCGCGACGCGTGAATAATAATTTTTCCATTTTTCCCTTTTTCATCTGTTTTTATCGTTTTAGCTCCGAGTTGATTCCATTGAGTCCCGAAATTTTATTTATCTGTAAAATAAACAAAAACACATCAAAACGTTCATAAAACCTGAGAAATCATAAAAAATATTAGGTAAAATGAGTGGTAAATATTGATATATTTTCCTCTTATCAAACTTGCATTTCATGTTGTCAAATTTGGGCAACGATCCCATGCATAAGATTTTGGAATGAGAAAGAGTATCATAGTTGTTCTTAGTTAGAAGGTCAATGGCTCAGGGGGATAGTACGGTCTATTCCTTGCCGGTGGCATCTCCCGGATCATAGATGTTACATGGACATGACTTTTGGATTTTGGAGTCCGGAAACTTGAAAGGGCGTTCTAACAGTGTACAATTTTGGAAATTCCAACTTTGTGCAATTTTCGTAATTTAGCCATATATTTTTACTTTGATATCATATTGAGGCGATTCCAGTTTCAGATGAAAGAAGACTCAAATATCTACAAGTTTGTTGTTTACAAGAATTTCTAGTTTTGAGGTTTTCAAGGTCGAAATTGGTGAAGACGTCAATATGTGTTGCATGTAATTTTAATTATTAGAAAATAAAGTAAAAAATAAAAAATAAAAAAAAAATAAAAAATAAAAGTTGAAATGTCATAATCCACCTTTGGTGGATTGTGATCATGTTTGTAAGATTATCAACAACAAAAAAAAAAGTCAAAAAATGAAAAAGAAAAAAAATAAATTAGTAAAGGTTTGTTGTTTGTATTTGATTTGAAGAGTCGTAACTAATAATTGAGAGATGAGCACTTCTACTATAAATAGAGATGCTCACCTCTCATTTTTCTTCATGTTTTCTTTCAAAGTTCTCTTGTAGAATTTGAGAAAGTGTGTCTTATGTGTTTAAAATTTTAAGCTTTCTTGCAATTTTTTTTTCTTTCAGTAATAAAATTATGCATGTTTTTCTTCAAATCATGAGTAGCTAATTTCATCCTGCTGGGGTAAAGAGTGAAACTCTTAATATGATAATATAGATTAATATTATTTATATTATAATATATAAATTGTAATATGAATAAGTAATTTAAATCTGGATTAATTATTGACAAACTTTGTCATCGCCTTTATGGCTGGGTTTATTTATTTGGCATAATTAATTACTGAAGTAAATTAACTGAGTAATAATGACAATTTATATATTATAAAAAGTAAGATTTCTCTATATTTGAAATATTATAGTGGATCTCCTAGCCCCAACATTTTGATTTATTATTGTAGTTCAATTTGAAATTTTCCATCACTTCAAACAAATATAACACTTTTATTTCACTTGAATTGTTATTTTGTTTTAGTAAATTTATTCCATGTGGATTGACTCAGACATACCGGGTTATTTTATCACTTTGACACTCTTATACTTGGGAGTAAAGAATCCCCTTTTGAGTGTGTCACTGACCAGAATACACAAGCATATAATTTATCGTTCTCTTAAGGTACTTAAGAATGTGTTTCACAGCCACCCAATGATCTAATCATGGGTTAGACTGAAACCTACTGACTACCCCCACTGTAAAATAGATGTATGGTCTCGTGCATAATATAGCATACATGAGACTACGAACTGTTAAGGCATATGAGATATGTCTCATTTCCTCAACTCATTGAGGTGTCTTTGGACACTCTTCCTTTGACAAATGAATTCCATGTCAGAAAGGCAAATTGTCTTTCTTAGAATTCTACATCCCAAATCGCACAATGATTTTGTCGATATAGGATACCTGAGACATAACTAACAGTCATCTCTTGCGATCTCGAAGAATTCGGATCCCAATTACATAACTGGCCTCTCCCAATTCTTTCATTTGGAATTGGTTAACTAGTCAGGATTTCACGTTCGATAATAATTTTACATAATTCCTAATGAGTAAAATATCATCAACGTATAAAATGAGAAAAACCACCTTACCGTCAATGACGTGTTTGTATACACAATGCTCATTGAGGTTCTGCTCAAAATCATAAGAATTGATCATAGTATCAAATTTTTTGTTCCAAGATCGAGATGTCTGCTTGAGTCAATAGATGGACATTTGCAACTTGTAAACCTTTTGCTCTTGACCTTGGGCTATGAACCCATTTGATTGTACCATATAGATACACTCATCAAGATTTTCATTCAAGAATGTAGTCTTGACTTTCATTTGCCAAATCTCATAGTCATAATATGTGGCAATGAAGAGAATAATGTGGATAGATTTGACCATGACTACTGGCAAGAAAGTCTCTTCATAGTCGACTCTCTCTTTCTGGGTTTAACCTTTGGCCACTAGTATAGTCTTGAAGGTCTATACCTTCCCATATGCTCCTCTTTTTTTTCTTATAGATCCACTTGCAACCTATGGGTTTTACCCTATAAGGTTGGTCTATAAGTTCCCAGACTGAGTTGGAGTACATCGACTCCATCTCGAGCTTCATGGCTTTAAGCCATTCATCTTTATCAAAATAATCCATTGCACTATGATAGGTCAATGGATCATTACACCATCATTGGATGTGATAATTTGTGCGTCTCCAACTCCTAGATAAAGATCATGTTGTCGTACAACTCTCCCACTACGTCTAGGTGGTAGATCATTCTGATATAATTACATCTAATGCTCAGATGTCGAAGGTGTTATACTCCTGTCAACTATTATTGATGATGGCGCGCTAGTCGAACCAACAAGTAACTCATCGAGTAACACTTTACTTTGAGGTTTGAATTCCCTCATATAGTCATACTCAAGAAATATAGTTTTTGTCGATACAAACACTTTATTATCTTCCAGACTATAGAAGAATCCACTCTTAATCTCTTTAAGATAGCCTACAAATAAACACAATTGAGAACATGGCTCCAACTTTGTAGCCTTATTCTTCATCACATATGTTGGACATCCATATATACAGGAAATATTGTAAACTAGCTTTATGACCACTCCACAACTCCAAAAGGGTACACTGACTCAAATTTTCAATCAAACATAGATGATAAAACGTGCAAATCTGGATTTATATTCTTATGTAATAGAGGAGCAGTAAGTTGGAAATGTGCTAAACAAACTACTACAAATAATTCCACTACAGAGGCTGAGTATATAGTAGCTTCAGAAGTAGAAAATGAAGCAATTTGGATGAAAAAGTTTGTAACAGAACTTGGTGTTGTTCCTGTCATTGAAAATATATTTTCTCTATATTGCGATAACAATAGGGCTATATCACAAGCCAAGGAACCAAAGTCTCACCAAAAATCCAAACATCTTCAACGCAAATATCATATTATTAGATAATATGTTAGAGATGGTCAAATCATCATGCATAAGACACTGCTAGCAGATAATATTGTTGATCCACTCACTAAGCCTATGACGCAATGACAACTTGATCATCATTTTGAGAAGATGATATAATATCATAATGATTGGCTTTAGTTGAATTAGAGTTTGTTAGAAAGTATGATATAATGCCTATTGATAGATGTAAAAGATTATAGCAGAAGATGTTATTTGTAAGGTTTATTAATTTTCAATAAAATTAGCATTTTATTTGCACGTCATGTTCATCTATTGATAATAAGTTTTGTAAAATCCCTAAATAATATTGAAAAGTATAATTCTAAAAGAGTTTGAGAATATGAGAGCCAGTACTATTTCTAAAATAATATTATTTTAAAATATTCATAATTTAATGAGATATCAATGTGGGGCAATGACATCACAAGATCAATACTATTTGGTGCTTTCATTGATTAACATAAGATGTTAATAGTTGGATGATGAGTCTCATGTCAGTAGAGCACAAATAGTAGGTGTATCAGTAGAGAGTGAAACACTAAATGTGACTATCAAACAAAGGATCGCATGGGTATAATATTATCAGTCAATGATCTTCGTTATATGCATTAGTGTTACTTTATCCTTTGACCTAAAGTTGTGATCATATCTTATATATGGATGCTTATGGTTCTTTAGTACCTTATCGTCAGGATAATCATATATGATGTTTAGTACTCGTTAGTCATAAGCTACTTATGTATGAAGGTTGATGTGTATTCCAAAAGGGATCCGATGACTTAAATATTGTGAGTTTGAGTGTTCCAATGGATCAAAAAATGTGAAGGAAGTTTTTGGCCAAAACACTTAAAGTTTTATGAATAGTTTCATAAAACATAATTTTCACATTCATATGGATCCAAGTTATTGGATCAAGCAAAGGACTTGACTATACCATGGTCCGCACTTGATCAGAATACAACATCAGAAGGAATAATGTGACATGTTTGAATTGCATCATTTTACACGTTCATTCAATTTTACTTCATTCATTGATTGAGGATATGCCATACTGATATGTGTCACTCATGGTCTGTGACACTTCATTACTATGAAGAAAATATCAAAAAGTTAGTGTTTGCATCATTGTCAATCGATAACTGAACCTAGACAAGTCACACACTAAATGGTTTACTGAAACGAATGGAATTGTGATTATCTTATTAAAGTGTTAATAAGTTATTTGGGATTTCCTAAAGAGTTTAAGTTAGACTTAACTTCTTAATTAATCTTGGAATTCTTAATTGGATTAAGATCTAATAGTGATTATTGTTGGTGTATATGGGAGTTTGTAGGACGTTATGCCCCAAAAAATAATTATTAAATATAATGATAATTATATATTCCAAGATTATAGAAATTAATCATGGGTTAATTAGTTAATTTGGACCCCAAGTGGGCTAGCACCCTAAATGGGCTAAAGAATAATTAGTTAATTAATTAATTATCTATTTAACTAACTAAAGTTTGATAAGGATTAGAATTAACAAATCCTAGATGAATTAAAATTGAATTTATCCAAATTTGATAGAGATTAGGATTAAAAAATCCTAAATAAATTCAAATTGAATTTATCATCATCTCTGTAGGGTTTTTGACCCTATATAAATGAGGTCTTACTTCATTATTTGGTGTTACACTCACATACGAAAGATTGAAGAGATAAACCCTAGTGCTAGAGAGAGGCTCTTGAATCCTTGTCAAGATCCCAACAAGAGTTTTATTTCATTCGTTGAATGAATCCGTTTGTATATTCTAGAGGTGTTACACTTGGAGTATTTGGTGGAAATTTTTTAATATCAATGAAGACTCCATTGTATAATGTATGATTTACTTTAATGTAAAATATGTGTTTCATATGTGATTTCATGAGATGTGTTTTTGTTAAAAGTTTCAAAATCTTGATTCATGACTTAATTGGGTTTAAATAAATCAAAATATGTTTTATTTGATCGCTTCTGCATTTGCTATGAAACCTAACACGAGCAAACCCAATTGAGAATCTCCAACTTTCCATTGACAATAAGAATTCACAAGTAATTTTTCGGAAAAACAACTTATGAAATACGAATTCGTAAGTCATTTTATTGATTTTTTTTCTTTTTATCCAAAATTTTCATAACTCACTTCAAAAAGTGACAAAATCTGGACTTGGACTCGAATTTGTATGTATCCGAGTCCTGATGTGTTTTGGTGGATCTTAGTATGTATCCAGATCCATGAAAAAATATTCGGATCTGGATGCAGGTATAAATTTGAATAAAATTAATAAAATTATAAACCTAAGTATCAAAACTTCATCCTAGCGTATGTATGGATCCAAGATTATCCGGATACAAAAATCCATTTTTTTTATTTTTTTCCAAAAAAAATTGTATGAAAATAATAAAATTAAGGATTCAGGTCATAAAATTTCGAACCCCGTGGATCCGTATCCATGTATAACAGGCCCGAATCTAGAAATCTGATTTTTTTTAATCTTTTCTATTTTGTTTGTATAAAATTAATAAAATCATAAACTCATGTCTTGGAAATTCAAACCCTCGTGGATCCGGATCTGAGTATACTCAGATTGAATCTAGCAATCTGATTTATTTTTTATTTTTTGAACTATATTTGTATAAAATTAATAAAATTATGGACTCGGATATTAGAATTCCAAGCCCATGTGGATATGAATTCAGGTATACCCAGTCCTGATCCGAAAATCTGATTTTGCTTTTTTATTTTTTCAATTATACTTGTATGAAAATTCTGGACTTGGGTCCCGAAAATCTAGACCCGTGTGGATATGGATTTGGGCATATCCGGACCGGATATAGAAATCCATATATTTTTTTTTCAATTATATGTATATAAAATTAATAAAATTATGAATCTGAGTCGTGCAAATCTAGACCCGCATGAATCGCATCCAGAAATCCTGATCTTTAAATTCTTTCTCAATTATATTTGTATAAAATTAACATTTGAATTTTTTTCAACTGATTTAGGTCATTCGGATTTATGCAGATGAAAAAAAATATTTTCTAAAAAAATTATTGTTTCCAGTAAAATATATGAAGATATTTTACTTTATGGAAATCATATGAACGGCCCATAATTGCTTTACTTGACTTTGACTTGCTGTGGAAAATTTATGATCTAACCGAACATGCAAGTGCTGAGCTAATATCAATCTCTGATAACTTCTAGCATATTTTAGTCACCATATCAACATATCCTTGTTGCCCAATTTGATGTAGTTATTAATTTTTTTAAAAAAGATTATGCTTCTTTCACATGGTGCTTTTATGAACTTGTCAAGATTCTTTACTCCCAGAAATTGAATGGCTTAATGGGTTATCTTTGTTTTGTATCATGTTCATCCTCATCCATTTGTTGTGCGAAAGAGATAGCAAGTTTTGGAGATGCTTTTGTGAAGCATTAACAGAAGCTTTCAGTTTATCTGGTTGGGATTCCATGAAAATCAGGTAACTTTTAGCTCTCTCATGTATCCCGATATTTGCTAGGCTTGATGCAGAAGTTGTAGATAAAATTGTCAAATATATTTTGAAGAAATTGAAAGATATGTTGTTCTCGAGTGATTCTAAAGACCTACTTGGATTAAATTCACAAATTGAGCGAATTATAGAGTACCTGATTTTCGTGTAGTACTGGATTTGTGGCATGGGTGGTGTAGGGAAAACAACCAAACAAGGTTTCAAGTAAGCTTAAAGGCAAGTGCTTCATGGCAAAATGTTAGAGAAGAATCAGAAAAAATGATGGATTAGCACGCCTAGGAGATCAAGTTGGTTCTAAAAAACTCGAAGAAAATCTCGATAATGTGAATAAATTTGAACAATTGGAACTTCTTAGCTAGAGGGCTTGATCGATTTTGAATCATTGTAACCACTAGAGGTAAACAAGACTTGAAAAATATGAAGTACGAAACAGATGTGAGGTTGAGGAATTCCACTACAATGAAATTCTTGAGCCCTTTTGTAACTCGGTCCTCAAGATCTTAGGTGCCCTCGGGTAGTAGATTAGACAATGGCAATCCATTAGCCAAGTATTGGGAAATGCATTATGTAACATACAACAGATTTTTGACCCTGATATGTATGATGTGTTGAAAACTAGTTAGGATCCTAAACTGGGAAGAGAAGAATATATTTCTACACATTGCATGTTTTTTCGGAGGAGAGAAGAGACATAATTTGACTATGATACTTGAGGATTATTATTCAGTACATTATAACTTGTAACAATATCAAACAGCAAGTTGCAAATGCATGATTTATTGCACGAAGTGGATCGGGAAATTCTTCACCAAGAATCCATCACAAAGCGAGGAAAACATAGTAAAATAAGGTAATTAAGTGCCCACTAATTTGATTTTGTTTCTTATATCAGATGCCCAGCAAAAGAAGCTGACCTCATTTTTTTTTCCTTTACTTAAGATGATCTTTATAAATTTTGTAAAATCTTTGTTCATTTTATGCTTTACTAGTTTTTCTCTTGTGTTTATAAGGGAACTGAGTTGAGATATCTTGTCCGGCATGTTGCCTTCAAATTTTTGTGTCGAGAATCTTCTTGAACATGGCCTACCTATCTTGCTGGATACTTGAACAACTATGGTATGGAGAAAAGGTATACTGTAATTATAGTTCTTTCTTTGAATATAAATTGCAAAATTCCTTGCTTTTAATTATATTTGGTAATTTATCACTGTTCTCAAGACCTAGCTAAGATCTCAGACCCCTTAACGACCCCAAACCTTCCGAAATGCTCAAATTTCTGTTACATTACCTCAACTATCAAGAGTTTTAACAACCTTTGTATCTCTCATTTGGAGCACTGTGAAAGTCTTACGTACTTTCCAAGCAGTATTTTGTTCTAAAAATCAAATAGGTTTCAAGGTAAAATGTTGTGGGATGAGTTGTCTGTATGCATCTCCCAATGAAAACCAAGAAAACATTTCACTGTAAAATTTTCTGCAACTAGGGAAGAAGCAGAAGAAAGTCCATAATGACTACAACTACCATAATAAGGTCAGCTCGAGTGGAAATTTTGGATGTATTAGCAGATCTGATCATGTGGAAGTGTTATTAAATCCTAAGGGACTTTGCAGTGAGCAAATCATTGCTCTTTAATATCATTTTTTTTTCCTGAAAGGAGGTGACTTAATTGTCTTCTATAGTTGAACTTCTGTTTCTTATGGTGGTCGCTTTCTTTTGTAAGTCCAACATTTTATGTTCTGTTCATCTTTTGACATGTTTTTATTTATTTGTTTGTTTGGTATTCCTTTGGTTATATTGGAAATTGGCATTTGATCAATGCAGGAGAAAGGTGCAAGGAGCATTTGCTCTTTCACGATGAGCCAAGATGCAGAGGTGTGCTTGCTAGTTCAAACCTGTAGATCATGGTTAATTGTTTTACAATGCGTCTTCCTTCTTGTCAGGAGGAGCTCTTTCTAATTTCTTACCAAATAGTTTCTAATAGTGTCATCCGGTTTCTTTCATTTGTTATATAAATCAAGGATTATATGAAGGAGGAATCCAAAAGGTTGATCCATTATAAGTTCCAGTTGGGTCAATCACAAGACAACGGGATAAGAAGATCTAGGAAGCAATGTAAGGCGCAGTCCTAAAGACCTTGGCCGAATCCCTATGCGATCTAAATGGAGCAGAGTCATTTCATGTGGGCTTATTAGAAGAGGGTACAAACTATATTCATCTGACCCAGTTGATTTTTAGTTTATTTGTTATTTTAATTAACTTTAGGGATTTTGTTCTTATAAAATCGTGATTCACGGTTCTTAAGATTTGTTCAATTACGTGGGGTTGTCTAGGAATTTAATCCTACCGTATTTTCGTCAAGATGCTAATTTGCTATATTATATTAGAAATATATATTGATGCTTCATATCTATCTGGGCACGGATATGTGGATAGCGTCAGCGGATATCCATTAACTGTACTTGGCCTAAAAATTGCACTTCTGCAGTTTAACCACCATTCTGTCTCGTTAAAGTTTCTTGTGCATGTTGATTTGTCATAAATCTTTGAATGCATTTGTGATCACAAAGTTTGAAACAAAAATAATTTGAATCGGTGTTTTCCGAAAACAAAGGAAAATACATAAATAGTTCACATTAACTATATATATAATTAATCGAGATCCTGACTTTTTACCTAATTAAATTTAAGAATTTCTAGTTCATTTTCTTAAATAGTTATTCTAATTCCCATAATATGTATAGAAATTTACGATTGAATTCGTGATTTTTAGCATTCTCATGAATATCACGCATTGATTTGAGTGGAGAGCTCTGTGCTCATGTCTTTAATAAACTTTAATATTTAAGTTATGATTTCCTCTTTCTTTTGTAATTTTTCAAAAGTGATTGATTTGATTTATAATGTGTTTTCACTCAATTAGTTGTATTTTAATATGTTTTCCAAAAATTTATACTTAAAAATCTGCAAAAAAAAAAAAAAAGAAAAAAGAAAAAAGAAAAAAGAGCAATTAATACAAAGTAATAAAATTCCTGATAAAACAGTTCTCCTAAATATAAAATTTTCACTGTACTCCAACATAAAGTTCAAAAACACACTCAAAATGACATCAATTTCCTTGTCGTCGTCATTTTTATATCTTCCAAATCAAGTTTTTAAGATTTGAGAGCATCATATATATTTGAATAGTCATGTGGTTTATCTATTTTTTTTTTAGTCAATGTGAGATATTTTTAATTTCAATATTTTTATGAGATATTTTTCTTATTATTTTTTTTAATCTAGTTAATTATTTTATCAGTACACTAAAATCAAAAATTTTAATGAGCTTCAAACTTTTGTAAGAAACTTCTTGAAATTATCTTCAATAATTTATAACGCCTTTTGAAAGTCATAGATAAACAAATAAATTTGGGAAATTACCATTGACCTGAAAAATTCTTCTTCCTCTATAATCTAATGCAAAAAAGAAAATGTAAATTCAGACAAATTAGTCCAAAATATGATATCGGCTTAGCATAACAGAGCGTACAAAAGAAGCAAATGTAGGAAAAAGGAAAATATCGTTACACTATAACGGAAAGATGCTAAACAATTTATATTAGAATCGAACCGAACCGAACCGTCCGGTTCCTAATTCCATGTTGTTATTCGAATGTGTTATTAATCAATTTTTATATGCATTATTCAGTCAAAACATCAACATTCTAAGATGCAAGCCATGAATAAAGATTTAGAAAAATCTGGAAAAATATTGAAGAAGACGTAAAAACTTAGGTCAAGTCGAGATGCCTCTGTCTTTAAGAACTTATTAGTCCCGTCTCGGTGCTCTACGGATTTCTTGTGGCTAACATTCTCCTAGGATAACTTGGTTGCTTCTTATAGAAGAGACACTTATTTCTTCAAGAACTTGAACTTGAAAATGGTGGAAACTCTCTATTTTTATCTAGACCTTAAACTATCTAACAATAAAATAAACTAGGAATGAATTTTTTAGGATGATTAAAAATGAACCCAATGACTCCTATTTATAAACATGAAGGATTGTCTTTGAAAATGTACCCGTATGTCAATGAATGTAATCTTTTAAGGGTCGTAACTCTCTATGGAGTCCTTTCAATCATAAGATTATGTTCTTTCCCATTAAGGGACATATCATTTCCTTTAAACCCAATGATTTAGTCTTTTCACATTAAGGATTATATCATTTCATTCCCTATATATATATATATATATATATATATAGAAAATATTCCTACAATCCCCCTCAATTTTCTAAATATCAATGCAGACATGAAAGAGAGTTTCCTTGAAATGAAATTGCATCGGAATAGGTAGCTTTCGCCTTGAACATTTCCTAGTGAATAACTATCGGATTTACTTGGCAAACTAGTGACCCATAGTCTTGAATTGTTCTGTTGTTTGTATAAATAAAGACAATAGCCATCACACAACTTCATTTCGACCATTTCCCGCTTTACGATTGTGTTCAATTCGGCCATGAACATTGGTATTGGCTTCATAAAGTACTTTAGGGAATCCAGCCTTTAAAATTCTCATTGAAGCGACTTCACTTATTACTTGAAATAGGTGATCTACTTTAAAAGGTAATATGTCTTTATCCCTATTAGATCTAAACCAACTCTCATGTATGGTTTTGAAGGTTAGAATCAATCTCGCTATTGATAGCCTCTTTTCACAAAGGTGCCTCAGGAGAAGACATTGCTTATTTATAACTTTGAAGCTAATTTTCTAACAGATATGTCAAAAAATCAGGTCCAAATGACTTAGGCGTTCTTGTTCTTTTGCTATGTCTATGTTCATTTTCCTCAATATTTTCATGTTGAGATGATTCTTGGTTAACTTGATCACTACTTGTAGTAGTATCAATGGTTCTTTTGAGAGACTTCGTTCTTTATTTTTCTTTATAATGAAATATCTCTTCAAAAAATGTCGCATTCATTAACTCAATTATCATATTTAGATTGATGTTAGGAATTTCAGATTTATGTACAAAGAATTGATACACGCTACTGTTGTGAGCATATCCAATAAATATACAGTCTTCAGTTTTTGGTAATATTCTCCCATTCTTAGGTTTATGAACCATCAATTTGGCGAGACACCCCCACACTTTCAGATATTTGTAGGAAGGTGTGTGACATTTCCACAATTCATATGGTGTATTGTCCAATCTTTTATGAAGTAACTTGTTCAGAACGTAGTTGAGGGAAAGCAAGGCTTCCCCTCATAAGTTCTGGGGTAAACCATAGCTTGTCAACATGTCATTCATCATTTCCTTCAACGTTTGGTTTTTGTGTTCCGCAATCCCATTTTGTTGAGGCGAATAAGGAGCAGTAGTTTCGTGAATAATTTCATGATTGAAACAATATTCACGGAATAGTGACACATATTCATCTCCCTTATCATTTCTGATTCTTTTGATTTTCTTGTCAATTTGATTTTCAACTTCGTTCTTATAATGAATAAAGCTCTCAATGGCTTCATTTTTGCTCCTCAACAAATACACATAGCAGAATCTTGTGCTATCATCGATAAAATTGACAAAGAACTTTTTACTGCCTCTTATTTGTGAGACCCCCAAAGGTTTACATTTTGATCATTTTAGACCTAATTTGTTAAATATAAATTTAAATGATTTCAAATCACTACCAAAATGATTTATACATGTCATATACATCAAAATACAACTCACAATAAAAACCCCAAATTTCTATGAAATTACCGAGAGGCCCAAACATTTTGGCCTTTGATAATTTTGGTCCAAATTTGTTAAAACAAGCTTACATGATATCCAATCAACACAAAATTGATTTATATATCTTATATACATCATTATACACACATATATGAAAAGCCCTTATTTTGGTTTAGGTTAAGAACCCAAATTTCTCAAATTAATCAAATTAACAAAATTAACTAAAATTAATCAAATCCAACACTTTAGTCTAATCTCTATAATACCAAACAAGTCTCACTACTTTGAAACAACTCAAGAATAATTATAGGTCATCAATGAGTGGCCTAACAACTCTAGAATGACAACAAGATCATCAAATGATCAAAATTATGCTTATACACCATTTACAAGCATACTTTAATAAACATACATGCATACAGCTTTCATTCAAGTTTCCAAACATCTCAATACAAACAAAAGAGAGTAGAAAAATATGTGAACAACATATGTTGTAGCCAAGAACAAAAGAAACATTATTCCTTCTAAAGAAAAATAGAAATTACTTACTAATTTCCAAGCTTTCTTGAAAAACTTCTTTGTTCTTCTTTTTTTTCTCTCAACTCTTTTTGTATATATTTTGGAAGCTTAACACTTAAGTGAAACAAATGAAAAATGAAACCCTTAAATACTTAGGGTTTGGTCGAAACTTGTAAAGAAAAAGGAAAAAAATATTTTAAATTTTCTAAACAAAATAAAGAAGTCAAATCCAATTTGATAACCTTTATTTTAAATGCAAAAGTCAACATTTACACTTTAATTATTTCCAAAAATAAATATCAATTTAAATATTTTATATTTTAATAACTTTAATCATTTAACAATTAAATAATTAAATAATTAAATAAATATAAATATCTAAATATATGTATTATATTTACTTTAAATAATCCAAATACATATATTAATGATATATGTCAAATATCATAATTTGATAATTAATTAATGTGTATTTAATAAAATCATATATTAAATACAAATACACATTAATTAGAAAATGACCAAAAGATCCATATGCATGTATCTTTCATTTAACCGTTAAACGATTTATAAATAATCAATATTATTCATAAAAGTTGTCATAGTAGTCTACGAGTATATTTCATTCAGTGCCCGATTTCCAGTCACAAGGTTGATCAGTACAGCGAGATTCAAATCTTGTTGTCGCGACTTGCTTACTGTGGTTTTAAAGTGTCATCTTACAACAATCAGAGCCAAGTCGCTACGCAACTCAAGTTTAGAGGAATAACATTTACCCATCCTCATTTCGCCCTTACCTGATGTTAATATATATTGGTGTCTGAAGGCATATTCGTCAAAGAATGATAGGAGTGAGACATCGAGATGCATCCGGTCGAATATTCATGGGAACTTCTCGATTTATTGTTGAAGAACCAACCATATCACCTCCAGCAAACCCACCACTTGACCATGACCCTTGGACATTTTAATCATCTCTACCCGTTGTATAATTGTCCCAGGGAACTTCATCTGACACATAAACTGGAACTGAATGGCTTACCAAATTACAACTCGATGAAGAACAATTTCCAGATTGTTGACTCTCGCTAGCAGTAATCTTATCCCAATCCCAACTCAAATATAGCTCGACCACACTACCTTGTCGAACGACATTTGAGTGTAAATTTAAAAACCACTCTCACTCATTTTGACTACCAATTTCAATAACTAAACGTCGCTGTGACTATGACGAAATTAAACTTTTCATACTGACTTTTACTCTATTTTACTTCTCTGTATCCGCACATACAACTTTTTTAATAACCGCTCATAAGTTGTTCCTGCAGCAACTAACTCTAAAAAAAAAATATCACCCCCTGTATCAATCGCTGTCATTATCTAATTTTTCCCAAAACCCCTAACTGTAGAAAGTCAGAGATATTTATTCCATTTTAAACTTATGAGAATATGAAGAAAATTTGGAAAACGGGTTAGCAAAAATGATAAGTTTTTGCCATGAGAAAAAAAGGAGAATACCCAGTTTTATATAATTTTTTTTCCAACTTCGGAAATTTGAAGACATACTTCGGAGATCCGAATCACTACTTCAGATATCTGAAGTCATAATTTGGATCTCCGAAGTTTTTAATAAGAAAATAAAAGCTTAGGAGATCCGAAGTTTTTACTTCGGATCTCATAAGTACAACTCACTTCAATGTGTACTGTTGACGGCTGGTTTTCGTCTCAGGGACAATAACGAAAAAGTATTGTTCCCGGGATTCAACCTTCATTCAGCACTGAATTTGTTTGGTTATGAGGGCAACCAAAAGAAAACTTTGGTAGAGGGAGAAAAGCACGCGGATTGACACAAGCAGTTAACGTGGTTCGGCGGATAAGATCCAGCCTACGTCCACAGGCACAAAATGGATGGCGTTTTACTAATGAAATACGCTCAGGCCGACTTGTTTGTGGTCGGGCAATATGGGAGCCGAGCTATTTTACAAAGGGAATTACAAAGCTTTCTCAATCTATTTTCCCTTTTTTGTGTATGTGTGTTCCTAGCCCCATATTTTGTGTATCCCTCCTCTTTACAAAAAGACCTTTCTTTATATATATACTAAATCTGAAGCGGCAAAACTGAGGCGGCTACTGTTCCCTATTCTGCAGAGCCTTCCACGTGAATCTGCTTCATTTACTAGGCTCTCTGCCCTAGGCCTGCTCTTGCCGAAAGTGAACCTGCTCTCTGACATCCCATCGCATCAGTTTGACTTTCCACTACCACACGAATTTAGCGATGATGACCGCCTGGTGGGTACTTCCGGGGGATGACACGTGTAAAGGAAAATTACCTTCTCGAGGCTTCTGTCGATGACTAAATGGTCGGTCGAATCGCTTGCCGAACCTATCGAACCTCTTCTGTCATGTCTTGTGCTGTCCGAGCCCTTTGAAGTACTAACAAAGGAACCGAATAGGCCCGAAACGAGCCACATAATTGATGTGGTCGGTTTATGGAAGCCGTGTTTGAAGCACATGATGCGGTTGGTCTAATACCGAGGACTGCGTCTTAGACTTCCGCCGATCCGAGAAGCTTTTAATACTTCCTGAATACCAACTAAGGGAAGATTCCACCCCTGCCCCGGGCCCATACTGCTTGGTCTATATGCTAATTTTCACCAACATCTATCCCCTAGTTCTTGGTATCAACGAGCTTGTGAGTTGATGCCGAGAACTATCATAAAAAATAATGTGTAGTCATTCTGCTGGCATCCTCAGACAACCCCTCTAGAAGATTTATGTATCTTAGACTAGAGGATTTCTTTTTCCGAGTTTGCAACTTTTCCCTGTCTGGTAACTTCATGTGACCCCCATTCTTTCTCTCTTTGCTTGCTTTTCTGAATCTGGATGTGAGGGGATCTTCTTAAGTCCGACCATCCTTGAATCTGGGCACGAGATAAATATTTTGCTTCTGAGATGATGGGAAGTCCATTTGATGGAGCGTAACCTGACTTCATGTTTGAGAAGAAAATATTATTTCACAAGGGAATGCCATATCCCTTAGTCCAAAGAATCAGACTAGGTGGGAATCACCCCAAACCCGAGCTGAGTAAAATACTTAGATCTGGGAGGGGGGAATGATACATCCCCAGTTTGAAGAATCAGACTCGGTGGGAATCACCCTAAACCCGAGCTGGATAAAATACTTAAGGTCCTGATGGAACAAATCCAACCCCAAACTGAATAATAGCACGAACTCGGCGGAACGAAATCCAGCCCCGAACCGAATAATTGCACGATCTCGGCGGAACGAAGTCCAGTCCCGAACCGAATAACAGCATGAACTCGGTGGAACAAAATCCAGCCCCGAACCGAATAACAACACGAACTCGGCGGAACGAAATCCAGCCCCGAACCGAATAATTGTCAAGACTTATACGAAAGGAAAATAAATCAACCTTCGAGGCTCTACTGATTATGGTGTGGGCATCCCCTTACCAGACCAGCGAAAAACAAAAACAAAGATTTAGAACAAAATTTGATAAAAGGCGGGGTGACTTAGCACATACCCCAAACAAGAAATTAACAAGTGTAAATAACAACATGGATGCCTTAAAACAGCGTCATGTCCGAGGTCTCCAAAATATACTTCCTAATCTCTCAACGGCCTCGGCGGAACAAATCCAGCCCCGAGCCGATACTACACAGAGGCCTCGGCGGAATAAATCCAGCCCCGAGCCTACACCATGAAGCCTCGGCGGAACGAGTCCAGCCCCGAGCCAATGGCACACAGAGGCCTCGGCGGAATAAATCCAACCCCGAGCCTACACCATGAAGCCTTGGTGAAATGAGTCCAGCCCCGAGCCGATGACACACAGAGGCCTCGGCAGAACAAATCCAGTCCCGAGCCTACACCATGAAGCCTCGGCGAAACGAGTCCAGCCCCGAGCTGATGGCACATAGAGTCATCGGCGGAACAAATCCAGCCCCGAGCCTTGACATAGATGCAAGTCATGGGGTAGTTACGCTCCGGCCTCGGGAGTCTGATCCTGCCACGAGGGGTTCACGTGCTCCCTCATGCACTTCATCCCTTGAAGTAATTCCCACTCAAAATGAAGAGAGCCAGGTAGGCGCACTTTACCCGGGGTTTGATAATGACACCAGTGTTTGGCGTGCCACGGGTTTGGTGCCCTTTCTGACCTCAAATCATTACCTTCGCATCGAGCATGTCAAAATAAATAACGAAAAAAACTTTCACATTTAATTAACAAACAAGCGATGTGCAAGTTTCTTAAAAAAGAGAGAGTTTTATTCATATTTTAAAGGACATACTGTCATTCTTACAACTCTTTGCGGGATATTTTAAGAGAGGCTTTTACATTTGTTTTCTTTTGTCTTCTGCTTCGCGGTCAAACCGCATCTTCTGATCCGAGCTCTGAAAACTCCCGATGCATATGCTAGAGTTGTAAACTTCACACTCGGGCTGGCTCATGCATCAGGCGCTCTGTTGGGATCCTCTGATCTGAACTTGATCCCAAGGTTTCCGAGCTAGATCACAGGGTCTGCTGAACCAGGTGCTCCGTCGGTGTTCCTTCGTCAATGCATTTTCCCGACACATGGCTCGCTGAGCGCATCCCTGGGTGTTTGGGCAAGGTCTTCAGTCTCTGCTCTGGGTGGCTTTCCCGGAAGGCTTTTACCTTCTTTCTTCCTAGTTCAGGGAAGACCACCTCACCAATTTGCACCTCACCCGTCGGGCGTTCACCTTGCCCTTGGCTGACTAGCTCCTTAATCAGTCCCCCAGCACAAGTAACTTGCGAAGCTGGTGATCGATAGTTTAGGAAATGTAGTTCCTTCCTACTGAGGAGCTTGATCAGCCGCTGCCAACAGATACAACCCATTCCCGTCGTTACATTTCATTCGACAATTCACCCCGAATGGGTGTCCGTTGGCCAGCATTTTTACATTTCATTCCACAATTCAACAAGAAAATATCTTCATCCATATGGACCCTTTCTTCCTCCCCTTCCGTCTTGCTTCTTCCCATTCCTTTCCCCTTCCATCCATTATGCTGATGAGCTGCCTGTGAAAACCACGGCTTTCGCCGTCCACCATTACCTCACAACGCGAGTTGCTTTTTGTCCAATACCCACAGACGACGCCAACTGTTGACGGCTGGTTTTCATCTCAGGGACAATAATGGAAATGTATTGTTCCCGGGATTCAACCTTCCTTCAGCAGTGAATTTGTTTGGTTATGAGGACAACCAAAAGTAAACTTTGGTAGATGGAGAAAATCACGTGGATTAACATAAGAAGTTAACGTGGTTCGGCGGATAAGATCCAGCCTACGTCCACAGGCACAAAACGGATGGCATTTTACTAATGAAATACGCTCAGGCCGACCTATTTGTGGTCGGTCAATGTGGGAGCCGAGCTATTTTACAAAGGGAATTACAAAGCTTTCTCAATCTATTTTCCCTTTTTTTTTTATGTATGTGTGTTCCTAGCACCCATATTTTGTGTATCCCTCATCTTTACAAAAAGACATTTCTTTATATATATACTAAATCTGAAGCGGCAAAACTGAGGCGGCTACTGTTCCCTATTATGTAGAGCCTTCCACGTGAATCTGCTTCATTTACTAGGCTCTCTGCCCTAGTCCTGCTCTTGCCGAAAGTGAACCTGCTCTCTGACATCCCATCGCATCAGTTTGAATTTCCACTACCACACGCATTTAGCGATGATGACCGCCTGGTGGGTACTTCCGGGGGATGACACATGTAAAGGAAAATTACCTTCTCGAGGCTTCTGTCGATGACTAAGTGGTCGGTCGAATCGCTTGCCGAACCTACCGAACCTCTTCTGTCCTGTCTTGTGCTGTCCGAGCCCTTCGAAGTACTAACAAAAGAATCGAATAGGCCCGAACCGAGCCACATAATTGATGTGGTCGGTTTATGGAAGCCGTGTTTGAAGCACATGATACGGTTGGTCTAATACTGATGATTGCGTCTTAGACTTCCGCCGAGCTGAGAAGCTTTTAATACTTCCTGAATACCAACTAAGGGAAGATTCCACCCCTGCCCCGGGCCCATACTGCTTGGTATATATGCTAATTTCCACCAACATGTACCCATCCCCATTTCGCCCTCACCTGATGTTAATATATATTGGTGTCTGAAGGCATATTCATCAAAGAATGATAGGAGGGAGACATCGAGATGCATCCGGTCGAATATTCATGGGAACTTCTCGAATTATTGTTGAAAGACCAACCATATCACCTCCAGCAAACCCACCACTTGACCATGACCCTTGGATATTTTAATCATCTCTACCCGTTGTATAATTGTCCCAGGGAACTTCATTTGACACATAAACTGGAACTGAATGGCTTACCATATTACAACTCGATGAAGAACAATTTCCAGATTGTTGACTCTCGCTAGCAGTAATCTTATCCCAATCCCAACTCAAATATAGCTCGACCACACTACCTTGTCGAACGACATTTGAGTGTAAATTTAAAAACCACTCTCACTCATTTTGACTACCAATTTCAATAACTAAACGTCGCTGTGATTATGACGAAATTAAACTTTTCATACTGACTTTTACTCTATTTTACTTCTCTATATCCGCACATAAAACTTTTTTAATAACCGCTCATAAGTTGTTCCTGCAGCAACTAACTCTAAAAAAATATATCACCCCCTGTATCAATCGCTGTCATTATCTAATTTCTCCCAAAACCCCTAACTGTAGAAAGTTAGAGATATTTGTTCCATTTTAAACTTATGAGAATATGAAGAAACTTTGGAAAACGGGTTGGCAAAAATGATAAGTTTTTGCCATGAGAACAAATGGAGAATACCCAGTTTTATATTTTTTTTTTCCAACCTCGGAATTTTGAAGACATACTTCGAGATCCGAATCACTACTTCAGATATCTGAAGTCATAATTCGGATCTCCGAAATTGTTAATAAGAAAATAAAAGCTTAGGAGATTTGAAGTTTTGACTTCGGATCTCATAAGTACAACTCACTTCAATGTGTACTTCAGAGAATCTAGATTTTTCGGAGTACAATCGGAGAAATTGGTCAGATTCGTAACTGACAAACGTTGTGGTTCAAATTTTTTTTGTCTAATTTTATAAATTTCCCTTATTTTAAACTCACTTGAAATGAAAAAAATGTCAAATTAATAGCTCTCCTAAACTGATTTTAAATAAAAATTAGAGTAGTCTAATAAAAATAATGTCTTAATAATATTATTGTATGGATATGTGATTTGTATTAAATATAATTATTGACGGTGGATTTTGGTCTCAGGGCAATATGAGAATATCACTCCCGAGGAAATCCTCCTTCAATAGTGATTTGTTTGGTTATGGGGGACCAAAGGCAATTTAAGCAGAAATAGATAAATTCACCAATCACAAGGGGATTTAACGTGGTTCGGTGGATTTGGATCCGACCTACGTCCACGGACACAAACATGATGATATTTTTTATTACTCAAACACGCTTTTCAGATCTCTTTTTGTTTTTTACAAGTCAGAGCTTGATGATTCTGATGATGATATTGGTTCTCTTTTCTATTCTCCTCTCCTTAAGCATACTCTACCCTCCTATTTATAATAGTGCAGAAATCAGATTCCTTCTTTTACAAGGGTTTCCTAGTTGAAACAATTTCCCTTTCCCATAAGGATTCCTAGTCAAAAACTACCTTTACTTCCTTTATCATATTAGGACATTGACTTACTAGTTTACCTCATGAAAGTAGGATACTTATTGTAGACACTGCATTTTGCATATCATGCCCAATGACGAGTCTCGTAAGGAGGCACTACCTTTTCATGTCGTGGAAGTCGCGGAAAGCGGCCGTCGGAAAGGGAAAGTCAAGAATTGACGTTTTGTGGATTTTATTCGCTCGTTTGCTTCGGGTTCGTCGTTGCCTTTTCCATTTTCAGAATCATCCTTCGCTCGGAACCTTTTCCTCGCTATTTCTCATGCATATTCTCTCTCTCTAACTTTCCATGCTTGTGACCCTTCAACTTCCATGCAAATTAAAATTCACCAACCAATTAAATTAATTTGAATTAAGTTAAACCATTAAAAAATACAAACCAATTAAATAACAACTTTAACAAAAATAACAAATAATTCCACCAAACATAAATAAAAAATACAAACATAAATAATAAAATAATCAAAACACAAAACCAACAATTTCCCTCTATCCACGCCTATTTCACAAACCAAAACCAATTTCCCTCCATGCCCCACACGGCAAACCCCTCCATTTTTCCAGGCTTCCCACGTGAACCATTGAACCACTTGCCCAACAAATCATCAACAATTGTCAAACTCTCCAATCATCCGCCGAATGGTTCTTTGTTTTGGCCTCCATCACCTCCCTTTGATCACGCATCTACCACCATAATCTCCATGATCTTCATCATTTTCATCTTGAGAGGAGATCACCATCATCTCTCGGCTGGGGGGGAGGAATCCTTCACTATCAACCATCATCAACCAAGATAATCACCAATACCCCAAAGATACTTAACAATTTACACAGACCAACCTCACGGGGAAACATAATCAACCCTCACGTCCCGAAGCAACTCACGACAACTAACAACTGAACCAAAACACTCTTCTCACTCCACTGCCGAGCTCACCCTTACTCATCCTCTCGGCCTCACCTTCATCCACTGCACTCGGCCACAGCCAGGAGAAGAAACCGGCAGCCATACACCCCACACACTGCCTTGATTCATACACGCCCACTGCCTCACGCACAAACTCACACTCAAAGCCCCCTCCTCCATGCATCATCTTGACAAATGGTAAACCCTAACAGCCCTTTGATCTCTTGGCAAGATACCCTCTCTCTCACTAAACACATCTCACGCACATGAACCTTGGCCTAGCAACTCTCAGCAAAGCCTTTAGCAGCTGCACTCATCCTTCACGACCGAACATCATACACTCAGCTCCCCCCTATACACTCTCGGCAATCAACTAAAAAGCCACCAAGACCCCCTGCCGAGCAGCCCTCCACACGTCCTCATAGCCTCAACACACTCACATCTGCGCCATGTACTCACGTCCCCCTTAGCCTCACGCTAATCTCAACCTACCGAGTAGCCCTCCTCACACGTAAAAAAGCCAACCCTCCACCCATAAAGACCCCTGACTCATCCTTCACGAGCCATGCAGCCCCATGCATGCGTGGAACCCTAACAAGCCAAGCAGCCCCTGTCACGTGAGAATAGCCTCTGGAACCTACCCCCTGAAACTGCCTCAGTTCACACGCACCACCCTCTCTTCATGATCAAACACACAGCAGCCATAGCCTTCACCCCTCACGCCCCTAATTTCAGCCTCTGACTGCACCTAAAGTACCCCTGAAATCAGCCCCTGACTGCACGTTCACCCCCTTTCTGATCAGCTTCAACTCACGCCAGTAGCAGCCCCTAAACCAGCCACATGACTGCTCCCCTAACTACACATGCACACTGACCGTGACCCAAAATAACCAAGAGAGAGAAAGAGAATTTGAGTTGAGAAAGAGAGAAAACAGCGAGTGAAAATAACATAAAAGTACAGACAAATCATGAGTGAAAATAACGAGTGAAACGGTGAAAACGGCGAGTTGAAACTGTGAGAATACAGATAAAACGGTAAACTGTAACCGCGGGTGAAAACAGTGAAAACGGCAGAAACAGCGGATCCGTTGAAAACAAACAAAACATTGAAAACGGCGAACCCGGACAAAACAGCGGAAAAATCGCACAGTGAGAACAGTGGAATGATAACCCCTTCCGGCACCGCAGAACGCACTCCCGGACAGCAACTAAAAGGTAAGACCTGAGGGCACCCTTTGTTACTCTACTGTTACGGACGCGGCGTATTCGGTTGACGTCATATACATCTAATCAGGTATGCGAGGTCCTACATTAATAGTGGCCAAGTTACTGGCCCACATGTTTATTTTTGTATTTGTTATGTTATGAAAACTCCTTTTCGAAGCATGTAAATTAAATGTAAGATTTATTTTTATGAATGTGAATTAGGTTGAATTATCATTGTACATGTATGTTAAGTAGTTTTGATTAATATTGCACAAATCACAAACATTACAAGATGACATAAAGTAAGAGACCATTCCGAACCCAAAGGTTGAGGTCTTCTCTTGCGAGGGGTGAGTGCGGCCTTAAATCTCATTTTCCCGGCTCACACCGGGTGGCGACTCCATGTTATTTCGTACTTCTCAACTAGGCCGCGAGCCTAGAGAACAGCGTCGCCCAGGTCCTGTTGTCTACAGTCTGGCGACTCCACTGGGGATATAGAGAATTGGCTCCGAAATTATATCTTGTAATGTTTGTGATTTGTGTTTTAATTAATCATGACTACTGTGTTTATGCTTGTGTTTTAGATTGTTGTCATTTGTGTCTATGTTTGTGTTTTGGACTATTGTCATTTGGATTTATTTGGACTTTGTTAAAAGATATGAACTCGTTGTCGTTTAAACCGGGACAAGTTCATGTCCTTTTGACAATTAGGCCGAAATTTCTGAAATGCCAATGGGCCAGTTGTGTTTTGAGCCTTTATCATTTAGAGTTATTTAGTCGTGTTATCGCAAAAGTGTAAACCTTTCAGGTCTTTTCAAACTGGAACAAGTTTGCATCGCGCAATGATGTGATTGAATACTTTAAAATGATAACAGGCCAATTAGTATGAATCATTTTATGAGTTTATTTATTTATGTACATCATACATCATATGTCATGCATACATGCATCATGTTAACCCTTTTTGTCTTAGAAGCCATCATAGACTCCTGTTGGGTTAGAAAAGAAGGAAGATTTGTCAAAGAACCGTCAAACAATATGAGTGAGTCAGCTGACGAAGAATCCCGTCTAGATCAGTTAGAAGCCAATGTAGTTGATATTGTTGAGTAGTTGCAAGTCCTGAACAATCATGTGACCAGTTTGACCGTGCCATGTACAGCTAGTAATAGAGACTTGTGCAACCAGAATGAAAGGATCATTGAGAAACCTTCAAAGGCTAAGCCTACTTCCTCAGAGATTGCTCCTATCAGAAACGGACAACTCCCTCAGCTGGGGTTCACTGTTGTAAAAAAAAAAATGTTTGAAAAATTGAAGATGCAAAGAGAATTGGAGTTAAAGAAAGAATGGTTGAAGCCATATGAGTTATACCTCAGAAGTCTGGCACAGACTATTCCTGATTGCAAATTTCAGCTTGCCGAAGAAAATCAGATGGCTGATGCATTGGCGACACTAGCCACGACTTGGGAAAATCCGAAGAAATTGGTGATGTGATCATTTATGTTGACAGCTGTAAGCAAACGGGCGTATGAGACAGATGGGATATCGGATGTGGAAGTTGATGACAGAAAGCCTTGGTATCATAATATTCAGAGGTATCTGAAACACAGAGAATTCTCAGCGGAGTAAGCACAAAAAGACAGAAAATTGGGAAATAGGCCAGGAGACTACCAGATTTGGAAAGGAGGAATTCACCGAGTCGGTCGACGTAAGCAGATTGAAGCTGCACTTTGCTGAAAAAAAAAAGAACTGAGCGGTCACCGAGGGAACAGGCAGAAGACCTAACCCAACGGGATAGGAAATACATACATGCATACACGTAACGCATTCTTGTTTTGTTTTTGTTTTTACAGATTTCAAACAGATGGGAACCATCAAGGGGCGACCAGGGAAATATAGCGCCGAGGAGCACAATGAGGATCCAACCCATCACGAAAAGGGAGTATCTCTACACTTGCATACTTACATGCCCACGTATTTATTCTGTTGTTTGTATTTGCAGGTTTAAAGAAAAAAAAGAGAGAAAGAAGAGAGAAAGCAGTAAGAATCAGAAAATCGAAAAGCGGCGCGAGTACTAAGGACGACGTGTGAAGCCACATTGACAGAAGAATTTCGGTCATGTCTGGCTGAAGATGATGAAATTAATGCTGAAAGGGAAGCAACCTATGCAATTTGCTGTGATTTCTGTTTTATGTTTTATGGAATTTCTAATTTTGTGTTATTTTTGCAGGAAAAATCAAAGGCGGAGCAAGGAAAGCAACAAAGATCAAAAGCGGCAAGCACTAAAGACGAGGTGATGCCACACTGATAGAAGAACTTCGGTCATGTCTGGCTGAAGACAATGAAGTTGACACTAACAAGGAGGCAGCCTATGCAATTTGCTGTGATTTCTATTTCATGTTTTGCGGAATTTCTAATTTTGTGTTATTTTTGTAGGGTAAAGCAAAGGCGGAGCAAGTTAAGACAGAGAAATTGGTGCTTGGAAATCACAAGAATGGGAGCTAATTCATTAGTAGTGGCAGAGTAAGGAAAGAATTCCTGAGATGCACCTTAATGAATTTATATCAAGCCAATGGCGTACTGAGTACACAATTCCTTTACCCTTAATTATTACTTTGGCTTTGTTATTTTCTGTTATTTTTGTAAGTATGGTCCATACTTTTTGACATCTCATTGCTTCTTCGGTTGTTTTCCCATTATTTTCATAGACAGGGTCCATGCTTCTTGACCTTTCGTGACTTGTTTTGATATTTTCGTAGACAGAATCTACAACTGTTCGGACCGTTGATGACATGTTGAGGTGGAAGAGATCTACAACTTTTGACGTTTGAGAAATTCTGTTGGTATTTTCTATTATTTTTTGTGGAAAGAATCCACAACTTTTTGACATATCATGATTTCCTTTGTTATTTTCTGATTATTTTCGTGGAACGAATCCACAACTTTTCGACATCTCACGATTTTCTCTTGTTTTCGCAGACAGGATCCAGTAACCTTTTTGACTTCTGACGACTCTTTCTGTGGTTTAGCTAACCATCGTTATTGCAATTAATGTTCACCTCTTTTGCAGGTCCTATAATTCAGCTCGGCATTGCTCTCCTCAACACGATCAGACATATATCCAAAGTAAAAAAAAAAAATGGAAGCAACCTCACAGCAACGATTCAAGAAAATTGTGTCTTCTGTGGATCTAACCCTGGTAACATACCTAAATTCTTGGAAGCTGCTAAGGAATTGGGGCGAGTCATGGCTGCGAAAAACTTGCACTTGGTATATGGCGGTGGCAATCTGGGAATGATGGGAGCTGTTTCAAAAGCCGTTCAAGATGGTGGCGGTCCTGTTTTAGGAATCATCCCGAGACCTTTGGCAGATGAACAGTTAATCGGGCCAACAAATGGAGACGAGCGCATTGTATCAGGTATGTCTGAACGACTCCATGAAATGATTAATACTGCAGATGCGTTCATTGCATTACCAGGTGGACTTGGCACATTCGAAGAAATATTTACAGTGGCGTCATGGGCACACCTAAACGTTCACCGGAAACCTATCGGGTTGCTTAATATTGAGCACTTCTTTGATTTCCTGTTTGTGTTTCTTGCGGAAGCCAAGAGACATGAATTTGTCACCAAATCTGTGGAAGACATTTTCCTGACGGCAACAAATGCCGAAGAGTTGATTGACCAGATCCTGGCTTTTGAGCCGAAGCTTGACCCTATCATCTCCAAATTGGACTGGACTGATAGTAATCGTGGCAAGAAGCGCAAATTGGACATTGATCTGAATCAGTGATGTGCCATGCTGACCAAGTATTCCAAGGCCTATTTGAAAGTTTGTGTTTTAATTGAAAATTTTGTATTTTATTTTAATTGTTGAAAAAATTGAAAAAATGAAAAAAAAAAAAATGAAAAAAAAAAAAGAGAAAAAGAAAAAAATGAGTGAGAGAAGTCTTTGATAATTAGACATATGTCCGATGATGACATTGTATGCTGTAGGGAGAAACCCTAGAAACGATAAGTGCGAGACGCGCTCTCTTCCGGTATCCTGAATGGATTGATCTTAGTTAGACTCACGAGCACTTGATTACGGGATCCTAGCAGTTGAAGCCTGAGTGGTTAGTTAGGTGACTAGTTGAAGGGATGATGTATCGGTGAATGACCGTTTGCTTGAATGTCCACACTTGTTTGCTGATGCTATGATATATGATATGGTTGAAATAAAAAAAATGTCTCTGAAATAAAAAAGGAAAAGAAAAAAATAGACCGCCTATAACCGATAAGCGTGAAGCTACCCATGGGCGAGTATTAGGACCACCATGAGGAGAAATGCTACCTTAAAGGGTAGGTGTGTCAGAAAAAAAAAAAAAAAAAAGAAAAAAAAGAAAAAGAAAAAGAAAAAAATTGAAAAAAAAAGAAAATGAAAAGAAAGAGACAAAAGAAAAAAGATGAAGACCATATCATGTTGAGTATGCTGAAGTAATCACAGAATGTGATTAAGACATCCAGGTGGTTAGACCCACTGGTTCGATTCTCTGAAACGAAATCACCAAGTTGGCTTACTTAAGGACTAAGCTGCGAAAGAGCCTTGGCACAACACACATGGGGTCTAGCTCAGATCACCTGTTCAGATGATTGGGTTTGGGTATGTCGAGTACTTTGAAGGTTCTTCGGTTTCGACGCGAAAGCATTCGTTGAGGATAAGATATGTCTATCTATCAAAGATTATCTCGTGAGAAGTGATGTAATGTGTGAAATAGAATATCATGTCAGCTTAGGGGCGAAGCCTCATATCAGCTTGGGGGCGAAGCCCCACATCAGTATCAGTTTGAAGGCGAGGCCTATCTCAACGTGGGGGCGATGCCCACATCGGTTCAGTATCAGTATTTGCCGGGTATGGCGTTTAGAGGGCGGGGCCCACATCAGTTCCGGATCAGTATCAGCTGGGTATGTCAGCCTGGGGGCGGGGCCCACATCAATTCAGAACAGTTTCTGCCGGGAATGGCATTCAAGGGGCAAGGCCCATATTACATCAGGATCAGCATCAGCCGCGTATGGCATTCTGAGGGCGAAGTCCACATCAGTTCATGATCAGTATCTGCCGGGTATGCCGTTCAGAGGGCGCGGGGCCCACATCATAATCAGTCTTTGCCAAGTACGGCACTCTGCGGGTCGAGGCCCACATCATAATCTCTTGCCAGGTATGGCACTCTGCGGGTTGAGGCCCACATCATTATCAGTCTTTGCCGGGTATGACACTCTGCGGGTTGAGGCCCACATCACTATCAGTCTTTGCCAGGTATGACACTCTACGGGCGAGGCCCATATCTTTGTCAGAATCGGTTTTGCCGAGTGCGGCGCTTCGGGTATGGAGACATCAGATCAGCTCTGCCAGGTACGACACACTCCGGGTATGGAGACATCGGATCAGTTCTGCCAGGTACGACACTCCGAGTATGAAGACACAGTATCAGTTTCGGGGATGAGTCCCAGGGTTGAAGCCCACATCATTATCAGCAGTTCAGGGATGAGTCCCAGGGTTGAGGCCCACATCGGCATCAGTATCAGTTTCAGGAATGAGTCCCAAGGCCGAGGCCTGCAGCAGCATCAGTATCAGATTAGGAGCGAGGCTCCACATCAGTATCAGATTGGGAGCGAGGCTCCACATCAGTATCAGATTGGGAGCGAGGCTCCACATCAGTATCAAATTGGGAGCGAGGCTCCATATCAGTATCAGGTTGGAGCGAGGCCCATATCAGAATTGGAGCAAGGCTCCACATCACATCAGCTTGGGGGCGAGGCCCATATCAGCATTGGAGCAAGGCTCCACACCATATCAGCTTGAGAGCGAGGCTTCACATCACATCAGCTTGGGGGCGAGGCCCATATCAGCTTGGGAGCGAGGCTCCACATCAGTATCAGTTGGGAGCGAGGCTCCACATCAGTATCAGATTGGGAGCGAGGCTCCACATCAGTATCAGATTGGGAGCGAGGCTCCCATCAGTATCAGTTGGGAGCGAGGCTCCATATCAGTGTCAGTTGGAGGCGAGGCCCATATCAGCTTGGGGGCGAAGCCCCATATCTTTATCAGTCTGGGGGCGAGGCTCCACACCATATCAGATTGGGAGCGAGGCTCCACATCAGTATCAGTTTCGGGGATGAGTCTCAAGGCCGAGGGCACATCAGCATCAGCATCAACATCAGTTTTGGGGGCAAGGCCCATATCAGTTTGGGGCGAGGCCCACATCAGTATCAGTTTGGGGCGAGGCCCATATCATATCAGCTTGGGAGCGAGGCTCCACATCTTCATCGCTTGAGGGCGAGGCCCATATCAGCTGGGAGCGAGGCTCCACATCATCATCAGCTTGGGGGCGAGGCCCATATCAGCTTGGGAGCGAGGCTCCATATCATATCAGCTTGGGAGCGAGGCTCCACATCTTGATCAGCTTGGGGGCGAGGCCCATATCAGCTTGGGAGCGAGGCTCCACATCATCATCAGCTTGGGGGCGAGGCCCATACCAGTATCAGTTTGGGCGAGGCCCATGTTAGTATCAGTTTGGGCGAGGCCCATATCAGTATCAGTTTGGGGCGAGGCCCACATCAGTTTGGGGGAGGCCCACATCAGTATCAGTTTGGGGCGAGGCCCATATCATATCAGCTTGGGAGCGAGGCTCCACATCTTTTATCAGCTTGAGGGCGAGGCCCATATCATATCAGCTTGGGAGCGAGGCTCCACATCATCATATTCAGGGCGAAGTCCCTATTTGCAGCGGTATTGGGTCGAGGTGCCCAGGGTCGAGGTGCCCCCGTTGTCAGTTGTAGTTCCGGGTCGAAGTGCCCAGGGTCGAGGTGCCCACTACATCATCATTTCAAGGGCGAAGTCCCTATTTGCAGCGGTATTGGGTCGAGGTGCCCAGGGTCGAGGTGCCCCCGTTGTCAGTTGTAGTTCCGGGTCGAAGTGCCCAGGGTCGAGGTGCCCACTACATCATCATTTCAAGGGCGAAGTCCCTATTTGCAGCGGTATTGGGTCGAGGTGCCCAGGGTCGAGGTGCCCCCGTTGTCAGTTGTAGTTCGGGTCGAAGTGCCCAGGGTCGAGCGGTGCCCGCTACATCATCAGTTTGAGGGTCGAGGTGCCCACTACATCATCATTTCAAGGGCGAAGTCCCTATTTGCAGCGGTATTGGGTCGAGGTGCCCAGGGTCGAGGTGCCCCCGTTGTCGGTTGCAGGTATTGGGATGCGTCCCAGGATCGAGGTCCACTGCAACATCAACTCAGTTCGAGTAACAGGTAAGTCAGGTGGCAGCTGGCAAGCCAGGTAAGTAAAAATGCATTGCACGTAACTTTGATTGAACTGTCATTGTCACACATTACACAAGTCCCATCAAAGTGGGGGCGACTGTAGACACTGCATTTTGCATATCATGCCCAATGACGAGTCTCGTAAGGAGGCACTACCTTTTCATGTCGTGGAAGTCGCGGAAAGCGGCCGTCGGAAAGGGAAAGTCAAGAATTGACGTTTTGTGGATTTTATTCGCTCGTTTGCTTCGGGTTCGTCGTTGCCTTTTCCATTTTCAGAATCATCCTTCGCTCGGAACCTTTTCCTCGCTATTTCTCATGCATATTCTCTCTCTCTAACTTTCCATGCTTGTGACCCTTCAACTTCCATGCAAATTAAAATTCACCAACCAATTAAATTAATTTGAATTAAGTTAAACCATTAAAAAATACAAACCAATTAAATAACAACTTTAACAAAAATAACAAATAATTCCACCAAACATAAATAAAAAATACAAACATAAATAATAAAATAATCAAAACACAAAACCAACAATTTCCCTCTATCCACGCCTATTTCACAAACCAAAACCAATTTCCCTCCATGCCCCACACGGCAAACCCCTCCATTTTTCCAAGCTTCCCACGTGAACCATTGAACCACTTGCCCAACAAATCATCAACAATTGTCAAACTCTCCAATCATCCGCCGAATGGTTCTTTGTTTTGGCCTCCATCACCTCCCTTTGATCACGCATCTACCACCATCATCTCCATGATCTTCATCATTTTCATCTTGAGAGGAGATCACCATCATCTCTCGGCTGGGGGGGAGGAATCCTTCACTATCAACCATCATCAACCAAGATAATCACCAATACCCCAAAGATACTTAACAATTTACACAGACCAACCTCACGGGGAAACATAATCAACCCTCACGTCCCGAAGCAACTCACGACAACTAACAACTGAACCAAAACACTCTTCTCACTCCACTGCCGAGCTCACCCTTACTCATCCTCTCGGCCTCACCTTCATCCACTGCACTCGGCCACAGCCAGGAGAAGAAACCGGCAGCCATACAACCCACACACTGCCTTGATTCATACACGCCCACTGCCTCACGCACAAACTCACACTCAAAGCCCCCTCCTCCATGCATCATCTTGACAAATGGTAAACCCTAACAGCCCTTTGATCTCTTGGCAAGATACCTTCTCTCTCACTAAACACATCTCACGCACATGAACCTTGGCCTAGCAACTCTCAGCAAAGCCTTTAGCAGCTGCACTCATCCTTCACGACCGAACATCATACACTCAGCTCCCCCCTATACACTCTCGGCAATCAACTAAAAAGCCACCAAGACCCCCTGCCGAGCAGCCCTCCACACGTCCTCATAGCCTCAACACACTCACATCTGCGCCATGTACTCACGTCCCCCTTAGCCTCACGCTAATCTCAACCTGCCGAGTAGCCCTCCTCACACGTAAAAAAGCCAACCCTCCACCCATAAAGACCCCTGACTCATCCTTCACGAGCCATGCAGCCCCATGCATGCGTGGAACCCTAACAAGCCAAGCAGCCCCTGTCACGTGAGAATAGCCTCTGGAACCTACCCCCTGAAACTGCCTCAGTTCACACGCACCACCCTCTCTTCACGATCAAACACACAGCAGCCATAGCCTTCACCCCTCACGCCCCTAATTTCAGCCTCTGACTGCACCTAAAGTACCCCTGAAATCAGCCCCTGACTGCACCTAAAGTACCCCTGAAATTAGCCCCTGACTGCACGTTCACCCCCTTTCTGATCAGCTTCAACTCACGCCAGTAGCAGCCCCTAAACCAGCCACATGACTGCTCCCCTAACTACACATGCACACTGACCGTGACCCAAAATAACCAAGAGAGAGAAAGAGAATTTGAGTTGAGAAAGAGAGAAAACAGCGAGTGAAAATAACATAAAAGTACAGACAAATCATGAGTGAAAATAACGAGTGAAACGGTGAAAACGGCGAGTTGAAACTGTGAGAATACAGATAAAACGGTAAACTGTAACCGCGGGTGAAAACAGTGAAAACGCGGCAGAAACAGCGGATCCGTTGAAAACAAACAAAACATTGAAAACGGCGAACCCGGACAAAACAGCGGAAAAATCGCACAGTGAGAACAGTGGAATGATAACCCCTTCCGGCACCGCAGAATGCACTCCCAGACAGCAACTAAAAGGTAAGACCTGAGGGCACCCTTTGTTACTCTACTGTTACGGACGCGGCGTATTCGGTTGACGTCATATACATCTAATCAGGTATGCGAGGTCCTACATTAATAGTGGCCAAGTTACTGGCCCACATGTTTATTTTTGTATTTGTTATGTTATGAAAACTCCTTTTCGAAGCATGTAAATTTAAATGTAAGATTTATTTTTATGAATGTGAATTAGGTTGAATTATCATTGTACATGTATGTTAAGTAGTTTTGATTAATATTGCACAAATCACAAACATTACAAGATGACATAAAGTAAGAGACCATTCCGAACCCAAAGGTTTGAGGTCTTCTCTTGCGAGGGGTGAGTGCGGCCTTAAATCTCATTTTCCCGGCTCACACGCGGGGTGGCGACTCCATGTTATTTCGTACTTCTCAACTAGGCCGCGAGCCTAGAGAACAGCGTCGCCCAGGTCCTGTTGTCTACACTTATTATCTTATCTTGTATGGATAAAATGTCTTATCTTCCCGAACATGTCTTGCCCTATGCTCGGTCTTCATGTTGTAGGTCATATAGTCTTTTGTACTGAGAATGCTTCTGTCGACCTGATAATTGTCCGGTCATCTTGAACTCAAGTGCTCGGTCACTAACCGTAAAGTTCCCGGCCCCTTACTGTTGACTCTTTAGTGGTCGGGTCAGCATTAATAATCTTGACTGAGAAGTGAATTACTTTTTTTACCCCTGTCGTGCTGCTTAAATAACATAGTGTCTGAAAACACCATCAACAATAATTATTATTTCTATGTGATTTGTATTAAATATAATTACTATTGATTTAATTATTTATTATTTTTTTATTTTAACAAATTTATTAAATTATTATACGAGAGATACATAATAATATAAGTATGAATTATTAGTCAAACAGGGGGTTGGGGGAGAATGGGCAATGTGGAAAATTGAAAAACGGTGGACCTCCCCTTCATCAATGCCGTTGTTACTGCACTACCTGCCCTATGTTCTCAGTAAACATCCGCCCTCTCTCTTGTCTAATGTCTAGTCTGAGTCTCTTCTTATTTCATTTGTTTGTGTGATAAAGTTAAGCAATGCACATGTGCCATCTTAATCACCATTAACATCTCTTACCCACTTTCTGACCATCATTCATTATCACCACTTGCATCTAAGTGGTACACTTCCTCTGTTTTTTTTTTGGAACTTTTGTTTATATATATATATATATCCAAAATGATAAATTTACTCACGTTTTTACTCAATTTTATCTCAACTATCTCATTGTAACTATCGTGAATTACTGTAGTTAACTGTAGCTACATTGAGAGAGTTGAGATAAAATTCAAAAAAGGTGCGAGTAAGTATATCATTGTCCTATGTATATATTTTTTTAATCAAAGTTGTGGCACATAATTTTGCCACTGTCTTCAACTTCAATATAATATATATCACATGCATCACCTGCATAACGAACAAGAAACAATAACAATGGCAGAGGAGGTGACTACTATGAGTGAACCCACTGGTACTACTGCTTCATTTCGTCCTGTGTTCTTCTCATCTGCTGGTGCTAGTCACTCTGTTGCTCTTCTGTATGCTCCTCCTTATTAACTTACTTTTATTCTTCTACTTTTTTACTTGTCTTTTGTAGAAGAATGTTTAGGTCCTATGTTTCATTTGTTTTGGATTTGTTCAAATGAAGGATCTTTATTGAAATTATAGAATGGGTTTTGTTATCAATTTGCTAATGTAAATTGTGTTCCAGTTATATACATTATCACAAACTTTTATGATGATATAGGAGATATTAGATGAAGCCGCCCAGATTATTTTACGTTGTTCACTGCATTGCTAATTTTTCTGTAGTGATTCAAGAGTAAAGTGTAGCAACTCTTCATATTCAGCCTTTGCTGATGTTTTAGGATGAGTGTACAATTAGCATCATGTCATATTAAAGTGAGAGTCTGGCTATGTATTTGATCCTGATAACCTGTGTCCATGATTTGATCATTTCCTGATCTATTTGAAATTTCTTCTGTTTTTTCTATTGAACCAAACTTAGTTGCCTGAGATTTTGGTTTAGTGATTGCTTCCAGACGAGGTGATGAATGCCTGAGTTTGGCCATGTCTTTGGTCTAACTTATAATGTAGGTTAAGCAGCATATATCATTTGGAGTTATCTGTTGTGATCCTAATATTGTTATTTATTTCGTTAACGAATTTTATATAAATGAGTCGGCTATGATATTTAAGCTTCTTTTTGTTCTATATAATTTTCTTCATTTGAATTTGCATAGAGATTCATCAATTCCTCAAACTTCTAAACTAATTGCATTTATTCGATTAATCATTATGTTATCTATGATTTGCAGCTGGAAACATTGTATGCTCTTGGGGACGAGGAGAGGATGGTCAGTTAGGCCATGGTGATGCTGAGGATCGACTTTCTCCTACTCTGTTGAGTGCACTCGATGGCCATGAAATAGTATCTGTTACCTGTGGAGCTGATCATACAACTGCATATTCTGAGTCACGTGCGCAAGTTTATAGTTGGGGATGGTTTGTTCTCCTTCCTTGAACTTTTATTTATCGAAGTTCAGATTTAAATGCTTTTGTTGCAGCAGTAAATCTTTGTTTTCTTGTCTGCCTTTAGAGTTCCTGATTTTCAAAACCTGTGTTATATAACGGTGTTGTATGGACACTTGTGCATTGAGAAATTTATTCAACATAAGATTAAATATTTATCTGAAAACTCAAAATCGTTTCTTTCAATTAATGTAAATGACAGCATGGTTATTGTTATTTTGTGTGAATCATCTTTCTGCCTGTCACTGATATAGTAAATTGCATGGTTTTACTGGGCCAAGCAATATGGGCATCAACCTTTTTTCTTGAGTTACATGTAACTTTTTTAAATGATCTGAAATTGTAGTGATGCATATACTATTATTATTATGAAGAAACTAGAGAAACTATAAAATTCAAACATTTTTGTACATGTCTTGTTCCTTCTAATTCATTTTCTTGTCTTCTTGTTTGTTCATTAAGTGACATGGATAACATCAGCCAACTGAACTGAGTTTTCAAAGTTTCATCTTGATTTCCTTTTGTCTCAAACTGGGATGTATATATATATGTTAAAATGTGGTAATACGGTTATCAGCTGAACAGAATGGAAATTATAGGTCCTCGAGATTTTTGCCAAAAGTATCTGGTGTGTCAGCTTTATAAAATCAAGGATGGAAGGTATATCTATCTTTCTCTGAAGCATGGAACATATTTGAACACTTTTGCTACTATGAAAACTGAGATGTAATTAACCTAAGGTTTTATCAATTACATTTAGTTAAATTTCAGTTTCTGAATGATAATAGAAAAATTAAGACACCATGGGATCCCATAGAGGATTAAATCGGTGGCTTTAGAGCAAGGCGGAAGGCTGTGTCAGTAACACCCAGCAGCAAGTCGAAAGCAGTTCTTGTGGCTGGCAATAAAATAGTGAAATTTTTGGGAATTGCTGAGGTGATATCTCATGGATCCACTGAATATGTCCATAATTATTTTTTAACGTGTTACAATTATGGCGAGGTGGCATTTAAGTAAACTGTATTATACATAATTCTTGCTAGTATATCACTAGTTAGAAATAAAATGTAACAGATATTGAGATTAAGTATAAGAAGGGTTACCACCAAAGATAGGAAGTTCGAGGAGGCATTTCTTTTCTCTGAAAATCCCCGGCTGAGAACTATCTTAGCTTTTATGGCCGTAGACATTTATCAATGACTTAGATCTGATCTTGCATTCAGTGATGCCGGGAGTGTTTAGAGGTGATCAAGGGGCTTCCCCCACTCTTTTGTCAATCATTTGGATGAACAAAAAAAATTGATACCTTCCTCTGAGAATAACTGATATACTGAATATCATCCAATATGGGAATTAATTGTATGTTTTATGGTAACTATTTGGGAGTATATGCAACCATTCCATTTTCAATGATTAACATGTGAATTGTGAGTCTATAAATGTATTATTTTTAACATATTATTATTAGCAGATATAAATAATTCTCACTGTTTGGGTTATGGTCTTCAAATAGTTCTACTAGACCATGACAATGCTAATGTATTGGAGGCTGGAGGTGTATTTCCATTATCACTCTGTCATCTGTCTGCAAATCATAGGTTATAATACTTTATGTATCAACATGACACGGTAAATTGCATGTTTTACACTATTTTATCTTGTTTTTAAGTTGAGAAATTTGTTTGTTCTTATCTGGATCTGCTTGGCATGTGGACTTGTTCTAGCATGTTTTATAGCCTTGAGCAATTAATCCTTTACAAATTTTTCAGGGGTGACTTCGGGAGGTTGGGTCATGGCAATTCTAGTGACTTGTTCACTCCCCTGCCTATTAAAGCATTACATGGTCTGAAAATAAAGCAAATTGCTTGTGGGGACAGCCATTGTTTAGCAGTGACTATGGAAGGACAGGTGCAGAGGTTAGACGTCTCTCAAAAAAATCCACTTCCGTAATTATTCACTTTGATATACTCAATTGAGTGTATCTTTTGCAGTAGTTCGACTTTCAAGTGGTTGCTTTGATACAGATTTTTCTTTTGTTATTTTCATTTACATTTCCTGTGTTTGGGGAAAGTGTTTTATATTGTTTTGTTTTTTCCATTTCAAAATAACGAGAATGAAGACTATAATCTAGGAGACGACTGTTTGGCAGAGTGAACATGATACTGGAATTTTGAATGCTACTTTAATCCTATTGATGGTTCTTGTGTCTGGTTTACTGTTTGAAGTATTTTTACATTACTCTGTGGACTCCAAAATAAAGCAAAGGATGATCTACTCATTTTGAATTTTTTCTGTTTGGAAATATATGAGTTTCAAAGAATCAATTGTGTGGTTATCATGTTTATGCCTTTGATATAATGATGGCCTCTGTAGCAAAAACATGACATTGGTGATTGCAGCTTGCGGTCATTTGGTAGAATGATAACTTCTGGTTTCGAAATTCCTCAGATTTCTGTTTAATTCTGACCTCCCTGTTTTAAAACCTAATGAAAAAAATTTTGAATCCTAGTTTTAAGTTCCTTTTTCAGTTTTCCCCAATGAACACACAGCTCCGGTGATATTTCCTTGGGCAAGTGGAAACAGGAATAGTTTACTTGTTTGGTCTGAAATGTTTAATGATTATGGTGTTTACTCTTTGAAAGAATTCTATATGTGGCATTTTCTTCTATTAAAAAGAGAGAACAAATTAAAAAAATTGAAGTTTTATAGGCTTATCATCTTAATAGTAAAGTTTTTCTTAACTTTTTCCATCAGCAATAGTATATCACCTCGACTCTCCAGACTCTACCCCCTACTTATAAACCTAGGGAAAAAAAATACTGCTTAATTTGAAGGATGACTGTATTTTGAGGATAAACTTGAAGATTTGTGTCAGGTACTTGATGACCTTACGTGACATTGTTAATAACATGTTTGGAGCCACTGGTTATAAGAACATATTAAATGCTTGTGGATTGATTGAACATGCATATCAGGTTGTTCCCAGGTCATTGGTTTGGCCTCTTGCAGTCGTGGTAAGAGGCTAAGGGTCTGAATAGGAGATTGGTTTAATTTGGGGGATACTTGGATTGAGGCTACTGTCTTGACTGCCTCGAGGCTGTCTGTCTCACCTCAATTGGGGATCGCCTCGCACCGCATACCGAGTTTTCGAATCTTGGGGATACGGTGGTTGCATGGTAAAACAAAAAAAAAATTACATTTTTGGTAGATATTGTTTCAGTTATTTCTTTACCATGCTGCAAAGGCTTTGTTCATGGTAACTTTTTGTCTCGTGGGTAATAATATCTTCCTTTCTGCACTTCTAGCAGCTACTCTTTAATTGTGCCACTGTTGAAACTATTTTACATGCTGGGGCTGAACTATTTTGAGCATGAAACTGAAACTGCAGTATTGCATCTTTGACACTATTGATTTTCGACACTATTGATTTTCCATCTAATATTATACTCTTTATGTTGATTAGATGCTACGGTTAGCTAAATATTTATTGCAACCAGATGATACATTTACCGTATTCTCTATTGATTGTTTTAATTCTGATTCATTTAAGCTTGAGAAATGCTTTACTGATTGATTTTATGTGCTCCATTAAAGCTGGGGGCGGAATCAAAATGGTCAACTTGGTCTAGGCACCACTGAAGATTCCCTTGTGCCTCAAAACATCCAGGCCTTTGAGGTACTGCCTACTATTTTGTAGTTTCTCTGCACTTCTGTCTATTTATACATTAAATATGATTGCCTCTTTTGTGACCCTAGATCACCGTTCTCTGTATTTCATTTTTCCCAAAACGTAATTAACAGGATGTATATTTATAAGCATGGAATTAATTTTTTAACACTGCAAAACTACAGTAAGTGTCACTCATCGAATGTCCATACATAAATGTATAGCTTGAATGCTTCATTTCCTAACTTATTGACTATTCATCCTAAACCTAAATTCTATTACTATTCATCCTAAACCTAAATTCTATTATTAACGAATAAAGCATTATCAACATAAGGCCAGATGCCATTTCCATCATAAAACGTTTTATCTAAGTGAGTAGCTTTGTGAAATACATTATGCACTTAAATTTCATTACTTTTGTAGGGTGTATCGACCAAAATGGTTGCTGCCGGTGCTGAACATTCTGTTGCTGTTGCAGAAGATGGAGAACTCTATGGATGGGGTTGGGGCCGTTATGGAAATTTAGGTTTAGGAGATAGAAATGATCGCTTAATTCCTGAGAAAGTTGCTACTATCAATGTATGCCCACAAACTATTATCTAAAAGTTGATTTTTATATTTAAAAAAAAAAAATGAAAGGCAGCCTCTGTTTATCAATGCAAAACCAATTTCACAACTGAATCTGAACCTTTCTTTTAGTGAGTTCACTATGATATTTCTGTTTCATTGATAGGGAGTGCTAATACAATTTGATGGTCTACAAATTGAATTAGGACTGTAGCTAATTGCCATGAATGATTAAGCATGCTTGATGCACTTGCCTGGAATGAAACAGTATAAAAAGTCTAATGCTCAAAATAAATGCCATCTGAAGTTAAGATAAATATTTCCATAGGAACCCTGGCTAGATCCAGTTCTTCCCTAATGTGTAGAATTCAAAAGGATTCTTTTGTTTACAAATTAGAACTCGTTGATTTCCTGCTGATACTTAAGTAAATTCTTGCTGGAAAGAATATTGGAAGGTCGTTTTAATTGGTACTTATTATTACTTTTTACTTCTTCATTTTTTAAATATTCCTTCCCTCTCCCTCCTCCTCTTTCCTCAAGTCCTTAATTGTTCTAAAGATAAAGTTTTTATTATCCAAAGTTGCAGGGAGAAAAGATGGTTATGGTTGCTTGTGGATGGAGGCACACCATATCTGTTTCCTCTTCTGGTGGGTTATACACTTATGGATGGAGCAAATATGGTCAACTAGGCCATGGGGATTTTAAGGATCACCTTGTTCCTCAGAAACTGGAAGCATTGCGTGAAAGTTTTATTTCTCAGGTGATGTTTTAGATCTTCAATTTCATTAATAATAGTATCCTATTGGACTACTGGAATCTTAGAACTTCAATGTGTGCATGGTATTTTCAACAAGATTTTAAGCTCTGACACCAAAAATCTAACGTGGTTGTATTATCCTAATGAAAGGAGAAATTCTTATGGTTGTTTCATTGATGCAGACTCTTGATACATTTAGGATAGTAAGAAAGATTGGAAAATCATAGAGAAAGTCTATGTTACTTGAGGATAATCCTTCAAAGAAAATTTGAAGAAAAAGGATGGCTTAGCGTATCAGGCTTCCCATACTGTGGGCTCTGGGGATGATTCAATATATACGCAGCCTTACCCTTTCTTTTTTGCAAAGAGGCCGTTTCTACGACTCTAAGTCTAATGGCAATAAGGGAAAGAAGAGCATAAGGACATAGTAGAGGATAATGTATCAGTTGTGTTATTTAAATTAATCAGAATTGGTGTTTTCTGCTTTTTTCTTTCTGTCTTGTTTTCTTTCTCTTTAATAGTGATTTATGATGCTTCGGATACTTGTTAGATAATAAATCCAAAACATGGCTTGTATTTGTTGACTCTAATATTATGATTTTCTGTCCTATCTGATTCATCGCGGTTCAATTTTTATTGGCTTGAAATTTTGCAGATCTCTGGTGGTTGGAGACACACTATGGCCCTCACATCTGATGGAAAACTTTATGGCTGGGGATGGAATAAGGTTATATGCATTTTCCTCGCTATTCACATTAAATAGAGTTTGTCAAAATTCACTGTAGAAGTTGGTTCTATTGGTGAAAATGTGTCCCATGAGATTCCTTCTCCAACAACCCCACTTTCCCTCTGGTTTTACATGCACATACATCGTACCATAGATATATTTACACCTTTGTCACCTAAAATTTGTATATCAATACAAATATTTTTTTTCATTTTTCCTTGCAACATTCACTTTTCTTTATTTCATTTGTCTTCCCACATTCTGCATTATGTAATATACTTATAATTCTTTGATAAATGAGTAGCGTATGTTTTGTGCAGTTTGGACAAGTTGGAGTTGGTGACAATGTCGATCATTGCTCTCCGGCGGAAGTCAAATTTCCTAATGACCAGGCACATTCTTGTTACTGTAGCTCATGAAAATTGGTTAAAGTAGCCCATGACATTGATTTTCAGCTCCATAGGATATCATCCTTTTAACTTATCTGACAGGGTATTTTCTATAATGGTGATCATTGTCTTTTCTATTCTGAATTTTCTGTTTTGTTCATGTTTCATTTGGCAATTGGCAGAAAGTAGTTCAGATTTCATGTGGTTGGAGACATACGCTTGCTGTTACTGAAAGGAAAAATGTATTTTCTTGGGGAAGAGGTACAAATGGGCAGCTTGGGCATGGGGAATCAGCTGACCGGTAATAATATTTACGTCTGGATAAATATTTACCTGAGTTTCTTGCTTTAGATATTATCATTTAAAGGTGATGTATGAATGACTGAAGATATTTGAGACCTGTTTTTGATAGATCCTAGATTGCTTGGTTGCTATATGTTATTCTATTGAATGGTGTGATAACCTTCAGGGGTGCTAGCTAATTCAGTTGGTAAAATTTCTTGGATAGAAAACAACCGGTCTGGGGTTTGAACCTTGTTCACATATGGGGAGGAGTTTGATTGCCATGGGGCTAGATGAAAAAAAA
>SKCR01046745.1:0-67279 GCA_019454045.1 Zanthoxylum bungeanum
GGCTTTTCATATATGTTGTGTATTTGGATGTGTATAAGATGCATATAAAGTTTCATGTTGATTGGATTACATCTTGATGTGTTTTAGGACATGAAATGACCAAATGGACAAAATGCCCACTAATGAATGCGATGCCAATGAATAGAATTTGGGGATTTTGGTTGTTTTGGTGCTTTGATGTCTTGAACATGCTAAGTTCATCTAAGAAATGATTTAGAATCATTCAAAATTGATTTGATCAATTTCGGATTAAAATGGACAAAAATACCAAGTAAGGGTATTTGGTAAATTCACTTAAATATGATTATTGAATTTTATTTCATAATTTGATTATTGGAATATTAAATAAATATGTTTATTTAATAATCCGAGAAAAAGTTTTGAAATCGAAAAATCTGATTTTCCACCGCTTCCGCTGCGTTACCGGATTTAGCCCCTAAAAACCCCTTACATGCTCATCATCGTCAACGTACTTCTTATAAGCATTGAACTCCTCTTGTGTTGTATTTTGTATGGGTTCAAGAGGGACACCCTTTTCAAGCACATAAGTAATCATTTCTTACATAAGTACCTTAAATTGATGTACCACTTTAGATGTTATTTCTGATAAGTCTGTGAGTATCAAGAATGCTCATAAGGGATTTGTTTATCATGTTTGTGTGATTCAACTTATAAAGAAAAGAAAAGAAAATAAATTAACTCACTTAAGATCCATCAATCTTATATTCTTATCAAAATCATGACCCTTGAAAGAGAAAGAATAGAACATTTCTATAAATGATTTCTATATGATATGATCCTTTGCCCAAATAAGTATTCAACCAATGACTTGGAGTATCAAATTTGTCCTACTCTACCAGACATTAGTTTAGTATTGATCATAATCCCAATGATATGCAATACGAGAATTTCCCCAATCTGAATTCTTCTAAAATAGCCATGGATTTGCACCATCACATATGTCAATTGCACAATGGAATACTAAACTGACTCAACATATATTTACCCTGAGCTTAGCGATTATTTATTGTGTATTTCATAATTTTCATGTGTTTGTCACTAACCAAATTACTTCCTTATTAGCAGTATTTAAATGATGATGAATGTCGGTGTTAAACTTTTATAATTCTTATATAAGATAAGAAAATACTTAAAGTATTAGGAATAATTCATATATCGTTACCAAAAGTCTCCATAAACACATGATATCTAACCTTACCATATGAAAACTCATTGAGATTAGTTCAATGTGCTTGTTAATTGTTACAAGCACCAATGTGTTATACCAACCCCTTTATTTATAAATTATATCATCAACCTCTTGATTGTCACTTTATGTGATTATAATATCGTCCACATAGATAAAAAAATAGAATGAGATAATACTTACTCATTTTGAAGAACAATGATGATGGAAACCAAGCTATGGACTCAATACAGATCAAGCTATTGTGCCGGTGTTGCGGACCAAGGAGATCAATATCCTTTACATGTTCCGGATGAGCCTATTACTAGGTCAATAGCTAAGAATATCAAGAAGACTATGCATGGTGATGAAAACCTGCTTGGAGCAAAGCCAGACAAACCCACAAAAGATTGTTATCCACGCAACTCCAGTGAACCACGCGGGAACAAAGCCCGTGAAACCCACAAAAGATTATTATGAGCGCCCAGTAAAGCATAACGAGGTTTAGAGATTAGAAACCCATGAAGAACAAAGCCTCATGAACCCCTAATTGCTTGAAACGCCACAAATGACAACAACCTCTTTGATAAGTTTTTGAAGAGAATCCACCATTCCATGGTTAGCCATCACGGCCTCACCACCAATGTGCCTGACGGTAATATTGATTTTTTTTGGTTAAAATACTCATCCATTTTATTAATGAAAAACTTGTTTAAATAGTACAATGGAAACCCTAATTGTAATATGTTAAAAAACCAGAAATAACCCTAGGTAATAATCCTTATTACAAATAAAATCATGGGCCCCTAATATTTGGCCCACTCTAGAATAAACACCAATATTAAAACCTAGGGCCCCTAACAGTCGGCCACTCTAAAATAAACACTAATATGAATCCCCTCTAAGAGGCATTTGCTTGTATATTTTCGACCCCTTCATTGCCAAATAACTTGAATGGATTATTAGGCTTCATCCTTGGATGCTTGGATCCATACTTCGAGGTTTATTTTCTTGATGCTCCCTGTATCATTGCGTGAAACGGCACAAAGGACAGCAACCCATTTGATAAGTTTTTGAAGAGAATCCACCCTTCCATGGTTAGCCATCACGGCCCCACCATCAATGTGCCTGAGGGTAATATTAATTTTTTTGGTTAAAACATTCATCCATTTTATTAATGAAAAGCTTGTCTAAATAGTACAATGGAAACCCTAATTGTAATATGTTAAAAAACCAGAAATAACCCTAGGTAATAAAAATATTGTGTGGAATCAGAACCCTAGATATTTGTGTCTTGTGTTTATTTTCTGATATGATACATGGAGCATCAAGAAAACAAGCCTCGAAGTATGGATCCACGCATCCAAGGATGAAGCCTAATAATCCATTCAAGTTATTTGGCAATGAAGGGGTCGAAAATATACAAGCAAATGCCTCTTAGGGGGGGTTGATGTTAGTGTTTATTTTAGAGTGGGCCGACTATTAGGGGCCCTAGGTTTTAATATTGGTGTTTATTCTAGAGTGGGCCAAATGTTAGGGGCCCATGATTTTATTTGTAATAAGGATTATTACCTAGGGTTATTTCTGGTTTTTTAACATATTACAATTAGGGTTTCCATTGTACTATTTAAACAACCTTTTCATTAATAAAATGGATGAATATTTTAACCAAAAAAATTTAATATTGCCGTCAGGCACATTGGTGGTGAGGCCGTGATGGCTAACCATAGAAGGGTGGATTCTCTTCAAAAACTTATCAAATGGATTGCTGTCCTTTGTGGCGTTTCAAGCAATTAGGGGTTTGTGAGGCTTTGTTCTTCACGGGTTTCTAATCTCCAAACCTCGTTATGCTTTCCTGGGCGCTCATAACAATCTTTTGTGGGTTTCACGAGCTTTGTTCCCACGTGGTTAATAGGGGTTGCGTGGATAACAATCTCTTGTGGGTTTGTCTTGCTTTGCTCTAGGTAGGTTTTTATCAGTTGGTATCAGATCAGGACTCAAACAAAAGAAAAAAATTAACAGAAACATAACTCAAAGAAAAGAAAAAAATCATAAAAAAAAAAGAAAGAAAAATTTTAAAAATACACAAACTATAAGATATAACCTGCTCTGCAACCAAAGCTCTGAATACCAACTGATGAAAACCTGCCTGGAGCAAAGCCAAACAAACCCACAAGAGATTGTTATCCACGTAACTCCTGTGAACCACGCGGGAACAAAGCCCGTGAAACCCACAAAAGATTGTTATGAGCACCCAGGAAAACATAACGAGGTTTGGAGATTAGAAACCCGTGAAGAACAAAGCCTCACGAACCCCTAATTGCTTGAAACGCCACAAAGGACATCAACCCCTTTGATAAGTTTTTGAAGAGAATCCACCCTTCCATGGTTAGCCATCATGGCCTCACCACCAATGTGCCTGACGGCAATATTAATTTTTTTGGTTAAAACATTCATCCATTTTATTAATGAAAAGCTTGTTTAAATAGTACAATGGAAACCCTAATTGTAATATGTTAAAAAACCAGAAATAACCCTAGGTAATAATCCTTATTACAAATAAAATCATGGGCCCCTAACATTTGGCCCACTTTAGAATAAATACCAATATTAAAACCTAGGGCCCCTAACAGTCGGCCACTCTAAAATAAACACTAACATTAACCCCCTCTAAGAGGCATTTGCTTGTATATTTTCGACCCCTTCATTGTCAAATAACTTGAATGGATTATTATGCTTCATCCTTGGATGCTTGGATCCATACTTCGAGGCTTGTTTTCTTGATGCTCCCTGTATCATATCACATAGGATTATTCATTCTACTGGGGGGTCAAAACTACATATGTACTAGACTAGTCATTTCCTTATACTTTCACATTTGGCTTGCAAAGGGTATTAGAAGACTCTTATCAAATTTAGAATTTCAAAATTAATTATAAATTCAACATTTAATTAAGGATAGTTTCATTTAAATTTTGAATGAATATGTACTTCCACCTTTATCTATTTAACACTTATAAATAAGCAACTCTAGCGTTGCTTGTAATATGTGAAAAACAAATGAATAAAAGAGTCGTGTAATTCGTTTTCATATTTAAAAAAAAAAAAAAAAAAACTTAGATCTTAAATCCTAAAACTCTAAACTTAAAAAGTAAAACCATCCCAATTGAAGTGGAAGATTCCTTCAAACAAAAAAAAAAATGAGTGAACTATTCAATCAAATGATATTGAGCTCTCTTCTTAAGAAACATATAAGCTATTTTTTTAAGAAAATTATGCAGGAAGGTTTGTTTAGTCTTTCTAGTCCATACATTTTTAGCTATTTACAAGAAATTTTAACATTTTTGTTATAAATCCTCTTTTTTTTTTTTTTTTAAATCCAACGTTAAAATTATTATTATGCTATTAAACAAAGTGACAAAAAAGTAGAATAAATTTATATAAATAAAAAATCATGCAATTTTTTTGTTTTTCAAGAGTTGGTACTCCAAAGTTGGCCCAAAACTAAAATGGGACTTGGTTAAAGAAGTGAGGGCCCTTCTAAAACCCAAATGTACATGGAGCATGCTTGCATTTTCTGTTGAAGTTGGATTAAAAATGATAAAGTTGCAGGCAAGGGTGAAGGGTTGCCACCTACAAGCGAGCGACTTGTTTTATAATTTAAAATGTATCTTGTAGTAGTTGTAGCGTTAGTAAAGAGATTAGAAGGGAACAGGATTTGAATGGCCTACCTACCTTCTCAATTTTTGTTTATATTTTTAAACTAAACATAAAGAGAAATGCCCATGGATGAATGTATAAATACTGCAAGGCAGAGGCTGCATGCACTCAAGGCAATGGATCAAATAAAAGACAAAGTTTGCGTGACTGGTGCTTCTGGCTTTTTGGCATCTTGGCTGGTTAAGCGCCTTCTCTTATCTGGCTATCATGTCACTGGAACCGTTAGAGATCCAGGTATATTAATTAATTAATTTTATATATATATATATATTAATTTATTATTTTTCATGCACGCATGCAATGCATATATGACTGGCAGGAAATGAGAAAAAGTTGGAGCATTTGTGGAGACTGGAAGGGGCAAATGAGAGACTAAGATTGGTGAGGGCAGATTTGATGGAGGAAGGAAGCTTTGACGATGCTATCAACGGTTGCCAAGGAGTCTTTCACACTGCTTCCCCTGTACTCAAACCTTCATCCGATCCAAAGGCATGCATCCATTATCATCAAATCATGTTTTAGCTAATTAATGCTATTTGACTATTATTATATATAATATACTCCAATTAAGACTAGCTAACAGTAACGTATATATGATGCATCACTAACGAAACAGGCTGAAATCATAGAACCAGCAGTGAATGGTACCCTGAATGTGCTGCGTTCATGTAAAAGAAACCCATATCTGAGGCGTGTAGTTCTCACCTCATCTTCTTCAACTGTGAGGATAAGAGATGATTTTGATTCCAAAATACCTCTTGACGAGTCATCTTGGAGCTCTCTCCACCTATGCGAGAAACTTCAGGTAACGATAAATATGAGTATGCAAGCTCATCTCATCATGATCAAGTAGTAGATATCATACAAATACAAGCAAGACAGTGCAAATTTGAACTTTCTTAATCATAGTACTTTTTACTTACTGCTCCATCTGTTTCTTCATTACTGTAAAAGATATGGTATGCTTTATCGAAAATCCTAGCTGAGAAAGCTGCATGGGAATTCTGTGGTCATAATGGCATTCACTTAGTTACCGTTCTTCCCTCATTCGTTATTGGACCTAGTTTGCCACCTGACTTGTGTTCTACGGCATCTGATGTTCTTGGCTTACTCAAAGGTACATACGTTTCTCAAACATGAAATAAACAACATACATACATACATATATATATATATATATATATATATATATATATATATATATATATATGATCATCGATCTACTATGTTTGAACGGTGGAATGGAATCATCTCCTTCAAAATTAATCAAAAATTTGATTGTTATTAAAAACAAACAGGAGAAAAAGAGAAATTTCAGTGGCATGGAAGGATGGGATATGTTCACATAGATGATGTAGCACTTTGTCACATTCTTGTTTATGAGCATCAAAATATTAGTGGCCGATACCTTTGTAGCTCAACCGTTGTGGATAATAATGAGTTGGTAGCTTTGTTATCGTCACGTTATCCTTTGCTTCCCATCCCACAGAGGTTGGATTTTTACTTTTATTTCAAAACTTGTTGTTTATATTTGGCTCGTTTTCCTGATTCATATTGATATAATTGCTGCTTGCTATATATTTCAGGTTTGAGCTACTAGACAGACCATACTATGAGTTCAACACCTCCAAGTTGACTAGTTTGGGATTCAAGTTCAAGTCTATTGAAGAGATGTTTGATGACTGCATTGATTGGTTTGTTGATCATGGCTATCTTTCCTCAGTATGACACCGCAATAATTATATAGCTGCTTGAAATTGCCGTTTGATGTTGCCATTCTAGCTAGGAAATCAAACATCCAATACGAAAATCTAAATTTGTGACCATCAGAATGTAGACTCATGAACATGAGAATAAAATACAAAGTTCTTTCCTCAGTATAACACAGCAGTTGATGCCACATTTAGTCACTCCTCAGGACATAGACATTTTCTGTCCTAATGCTTCAAAATATCACTACAATACATGAACATGAGTTGTCGTTGTTCTGACTCGGAGATTTTCATACGAAATTATGATGGTAGTTGATCTTCTAAGTATGATGGTAGTTGGTCTTCTAAGATGGAATTGATCGGCAGTGAATCCAATTTAGAGATAAAGGAGAAGCTACCAGTTTGTAAAATCTCCTAGAAAATACAAAGTTCTACAGACATATAAAACCTGTAAAACACAAGAGATAATTTCAGCAGTCGGTGATCATTCTAGAACCTTAAAGAGTATACAATAAACTGTTGCTTGGTAGGGGCCGCAATCTTAGTTTGGATTCGTTAATTCGTTCGATTTAATTTGAATTAAAGAGGATATAAATTTTAAAAAAATTTCTCGTTTAGTGAATAGATCATTTCGATTATATTCGTTTATTAAACGAATCAAATATAAATTTATGCTTATCAATTCCTTTATTCATTTAACATTCGTTTATTACTATCATTTTACTATTTTTTATTATTTTTAAATAAGTTCAATAAATTGATGGCAATTTCTACATAAAAATAATATTGCTTAGTTTTGATGGGTCCTTTTTATTAAATCTATTAATTATATATTTTATTTATATATGTTTAAGAATAATTAATGTAAATAAATTATTGTAAATTATATCACTGAATCATGTCACGACTAAACGAATATTCATTTCAAATTTATTTATTAAATGAATACAATAGGAATCCTGATATTAGAATTTGTTTAATAAATATATCGAATACGAATTCATCATATTTTGATGTAATTCATCTTTAGGTTGATAAAATGAGTATGCTTTATGGCATTTTCGTGTCTCTTGGATGCCAAGCTTGGCCTTTGCTGTATAATATGTATGACGATTTGCTTACTTGGAGGTTTACAAGTGTTGGAGTTGGTGCTCAATCTTTTCGTATTTATAATACGGATTACATATACGACTAAAGACATTTTTCATTTGATTATTTATTATATGGTATCACATTTTATATTTTATGTACAGAGTGAATCTAAATTGTTAGATCAAATCTAAATTTATTTAGATAGATGTATGAGAAAGGCAAATGCCTAATAATATTTATTATAGTGACATAGTTATAATGAGTTTTAATTGACATTAAGAAATATCACTACAAAATTAATCTAAATTTATTTAGATAGATGTATGAGAAAGGCAAAGGCCTAATAATATTTATTATAGTGACATAATTATAATGAGTTTTAATTGACATCGAGAAATATCACTACAAAATTAACCTAAATTGCTAGATCAAATCTAAATTTATTTAGATAGATGTATGAGAAAGGTAAATGCTTGATAATATTTATTATAGTGACATAATTATAATGAGTTTTAATTGACATTGAAAAAATATCACTTTTTAGTATATTCTCAAATATCAATCAAAATCAATGTTTTACTAACACGAGTCCGTTTGTATATATATCTACTAGACTAGTAAATGTCATATATCATAATTTGATTACGATGGTTTCTCTCAATAGCCTATGAGTTTACGGAAGTTCGTATAAACATGTAAGTATTTATTATAGAATAATTACTGAATAACTCATGGAAAACTCCTAATAGGTAACTCGCATAACGTCAATAAAATATTTTTTCTAGTAGAGTAGTATATGTGATCCTCTAACTCGAGATGACATTGTGGTTTGGTATATGATCCTCCACACTTTGATGTCATGTATGTCAGAAACCTTTAATAGTCTGCCCACTATATATTCGTTGGCTGTGAATCGATGCACATATTAACATGTGTATATCATATATGATTTATCATCCCATATGAGAGAGATATATATCTAGATTTTTGAGATTGTATTCCTGAAGTCTTTAACCAGAGCTAACCATATAAATTTATTCAGTTGGTTATGATAATATTAGAGAATGTATTCTCTAACGATTATTAAGGAATATAAATATATTGATATGGATGAGTTGAGCATATTAAACACTTGATGGTTATGATAAATTTCTATTGATAATATTAGAAATTTATTTCCACTAGACATTTCTGTAGACGTTGAATTTCACCTTCGGCCTATAATCAAGAATGTATATTTTGGGGGTTCCAACGATCCTGTAAAACAAAGATAAATAGAGCGTAGAGTAGCTACCCATCGGTGGTGGACACCGTAGACACTTCGACGTTCAAATTAGTGATGGTGATGAACGAAAAGTGGGAAAAGCAAGGCTAAGGGTTACCATGGTCTTCGCCGTTTGATTTCTGTGAGGACGGTAGGCCTGTGTTTAGGGAGAACTTGAGGGTGCGAGAGCCAAATCTCGAGTTTTTGAGTCATAAATCGAGTTCTGAGTACTGAATCTTGAGTGCCTCAATCCCATAGACCCCATCTTCTTTTAGAGGCTGTAAAATAGCCTCTTAGTTGGCTTAGGATTCCTTGAAATAGTTGAATTCCAATCCTTTTAGGAGAGGATTGTGGAGTTGGGATTAGGTATTGGAGTGGCCCAAGTACTTGTTTCCTTGTTGGAAAAAGATTATGACTATCATAGTGTAGGCACTGCATTTTTCCATATAAGTCCCGATGATGAGGCTCACATGGAGGCACCACTCTTTAAGTTGCGGAAGTCGCGGGAAACGGACGTTGGGAGGGAAAATTCAGAAATTGATACCTTGTTGGACTTAATTCGTTTGCTTAGCTTCAGGTTCGCTCGTTGGATCTCTGTTTTAAAATTCATATTTGGCCCAAAACCCCGCAATCCACGCCAAGCCACACACTAAGCCCACACACCAAGCCCGCCAAAAGAACCAACCACATGCCCAAGTCTTCCAATCACACGCCCAAGCCCATCAATTCCCTCCAAAATAATAATTAACACATTAAACACATGTTGAAATCTAAACAAATCACCTTCCCGATTTAAAGAAATCAAATCAAATCACCTTCCCTAATTAAAGAAATCAAATCAAATCCCCATAAATCCCTTTCCTAAACTAAAAAAAATCACCTCCCTAAATTGGAGATCATTTCCTTATAGCACACTAATTAAAAGATATCCTCCATAATTACATGATTCATTCCATTCCGTACAAGGAAAGCCCTAACCCTATCGTATAAAAAGACACCCAAACCAAACCCTTAGACCCCCCCGAGCTCATTCACGGTAATACACAAGGTAACAGCCCTAAGCTTCACGCCCCCTACACCATCTCTTCCATCATCGAAAAACACAGCAAGAAACCACCTAAACAGTCCTGCAAACAGCCCTTATCCACCGTAGAACACCATCAAAACAGTCCTTTTTTACCACCGAAAATTATCCCCCAAAAACTGCCCTGAAACCGCTCCAAAACTGCACCAACCAGTCCACCGAACAGTCCCAGAAATCTGCCCAGTAATTACCGAAAACTGCCCAGAAAACTGCATTATATTACCGCAAAACTTGCCCAGCAAACTGCCCATAAATCACCGCATAAACTGCCCAGAAAATTGCATTCTTTCACCGTAAAACACAGCCCAGGAAACTACCTTGAAATGCCACATAAATTGCACCCTGAAACCCCTTTAATTACCGCACAATCAGTCCCCAAACTGCACCCCAAATACCGTAAACAACAACCAACACAATGACCAGAAAATACAGCAAAAACAGAGCAAACAACAGCCCAAAACAGCGAGGCAACGAAGGAAAATAACGAACCAGTAAATCAGAAAAGTTGCGGAGCATCAACCCTTCCGACAACCGCGTAACGCACTTCCAAGAGGCGACTTAAGAGGTTAGACCTGAGGGGACCTTTTATTTATTCCCGTTCATTTTTTAATTATTTATTAGTAATTCTTCACATGTGTATTGTTGATTTATGTATGTTGTGGCCATATGATGAATGATTTTGTGCTATCTCTCGTGGTATATCGGATGGAAACCCAGATGTAAATTCCGTAGCCGAATTCGAATGGACGGTAGTGTGGTATGAACTTAGGATACAATTCCATGTACCGCTTGAGAAACGCACATATTTTGTTTCATCTAATCTTGTGTTTATTCGTTATTTATTAGAAATAATATGTTATTTTTATGCATGATTTAGTTGTTTCTTTCGCACTTGGAGCTTAATTATATCTCTTCAATGTTTATGTTTAGACAATAGATTATTTATTTATGTTTCCGTATTCATCAATTTAACGTGTCCATGAGATTGTGTGCTTGCCGTTATTTCAACTTACTTTTATGCATGCAAACTTAGATATAAGTTATATGCAAACTTAGATATAGTTGTATGCAAACTTAGATATAGGTTATCTTGCGTATGTATATTGTGTAGACTTGGTTAGATTATTGCACAAATCTATTCATTACAAGTGGCATAAGTAAGGGACCATTCCGAACCTAATGGTTTGAGGTCTTCCCTTGCGGGGGGTGAGTGCGGCATTAAATCATTTCCCAGTTCACACTGGGTGGCGACTCTATTTTATTTCTCAGGTTTAGTTCCCCCGCGGGCTACTCCGTACTCCCGACCGGGCCGCGAGCCAGGGACAGCATCACCGATTTCTGTGTCCTACAGTCTGGTGACTCTACTGGGATAGAGAATCGGCCCCGAAATAATGTCTTGTAATGTTTGTGATTTGTGCTTTAGTTAACCATGTCTACAGTGGGTTGAAGGGGTCTAATCAAAGGCATTATTAGAGCTAGGTAATGGTTTGGTGTATTCCTTCATTCACTACATTTCCCTAACTGGAAGGAAAAGCTGTGAAGGCACCTAGATAATCATTTACCCGAAGCTTACCGTGATGGACTAATTTGGAGGACCTATTGTTTATTCCTGTCACCAAGGCGATAAGAGCCTAAGAGGCTTGGGTATTTAAGAGAGTTCGCTCCACCCTCCCTCTGGGGAATCTTCAATAAGAAACCCATTTGACAGTCAGTCATGTATCATCACTCATTGGCACGTACCTTAGCGTATAAAAAAGGTGCGCTCACTTGGTCGCTCGAACCCTTTAGTGGGAAGACCTAGTTGTGGGCAATCCTTCGCCAGCGGGAGCATTTGTCCACACTCCTATAAACCCATATGTGAACCATAGTTGTATGACCAATAGAAAAAATCCCTTTATGATTTTATTTGGGACCATCATCATTTGAATTCAGTTGGACTTCTTATTTAGAGATATGAACTTGTTGGGCCATTTAAACTGAGACGAGTTCGTGTCCTCTGACAATTTGGCCAAAAGCTTCTAAAATGCCGATGGGCCATTTTGTGTTTGGGCCTCTTATCATTTGAAGTTGTTTAGCCATATTATTGCAAAAGTGTAAACCAGTTGGGCCTTTTCAACTGGAACGAGTTTATACCTCGCAATGATATGATTGAATACTTTAAAATGATAACGGGCCAACTTGTATGAAAACCTTAATGTACTTAGAAGATCTAATCCAAATATGTCAGAAGCATGAGTCCGATATCTGTTTTGATAACCACATGCATATTATATCTCATGCATTGCACGCATCTCATGCATCTCATGCATACACGCTTCATGTTAACCATGTGTCTTAAAAGCCATCATAGATATCTGTTGGGTTAGAGAAGGAAGAAAGATTTGTCAAGATGAGTTTAACAAACATGGATATCGGGGAAAAGGAAACCGAGGAACATAAAACTTTACGGCAAGGAAAGAAAAGACCACGGGGGGCCTGAAAAAAAAAAGACAAAAAAGACAAAATGAAGAAAAAAAAATCAAAAACAAAGAAAAAGAGAAAGCAACGTGAAAATCAAAAAAGAAAAGAAAAAAGAAAGCAACGCAAAACAAAGAGAACAACGACCAAAAAAGAAAGAAATCAGCGTGACTGTGAAGTACCGACCAAATGAGAGGAAACAGCGTATGTGGCAACATCAACCAGAACGTTTAAGCCTGGACGTGGGTAGACCTGCAGCCATAATTGAGACATCTAGGTTGGTTTGACCCATCGATCATATTTTTTGACAAAATAATTGAGTTGGCTTACCTGGGGATGAATCTGTAAAAGAACTTTTTCACACACACATTTTGAGTCTGGCTTAGATCATTTATTCAAAGACTTGGATTTGAGTTGCATTGAATGTTTTGAAGGTTCTCTGGTTTCAATACTGGGCATTCTTTGAGGGCAATGATATGTGTAACTATTAGGACTATTTCGTAGCATGTGATATAATATGATGATATAGAATGCCATATCATGTTTTCAAGGCCATGAATTTCCCAGATGATGAAAAGAATGAGGAATGTTTCAGACTTGATGTGATATATAATACCATCCAGAACTCCAATGTAATACAAATTTCTACTGACAAACTGTCCGTGAAGCTTGAAGATAAAGCGTATTGCGTAATGAATAAACCTATTCTTGCACTACAAGCAACAGAAGAGAAACAATTCCACCAGCTCAACGAATTGGAAGAATTTCACATTCAGTCTTTTGAGAATGCCAAATTGTACAAAGAAAAGTCCAAGAAGAAATATGATGAGAAGTTAGTGCGCATACAACTGGAACCAGGGCAGATTGTACTGTTAAACAAATCAAGGGTGAAATTCTTCCCATGGAAGCCAAAATCACGGTGGTCAGGTCCATTCCTAATCACCAAGGTTTTATCAGAAAGAGCCGTTGAAATACATGATCCTAACACCAACAACACATTCAAGGTTAACAGTCAGCGTGTCAAGCACTACTGGGGAGGATCATTTGAGCGACAAAAAGAAAGTGACACACTTTCAGATCCAGCCTAACGTTCGAGAAGTCACGTCTAGCTGTTGACGTTAAACTTAGCGCTCGTAGGGAGGCAACCCATGTAATTTGTGTATATATTGTGATTTGGTGTGATTTAATTTTGTGTGTTTAGTTTTTGCAGATTAAGACATTTCAGGATGGAAGAAATTCTCGCAAATCTTCACAAGCAATTTCCTTCTCTCCCTCAAAATTCTCTGATGAAAGTCTACAAAGCTCGTTTGGAACGGATAAGACTACTGATGATCCATGATATTCCTAATGAAATTCATGGGTAATCGAAGCACGGGTCCGATTAGCAGGTGAGTATTCTGATTCCTGTAATTCTTATTTTCCCGGATTTGGAAGAAGCACCTATGCAAAGAAACGTAGAGCTAAGAAAATGGTTGTTTGTTACAAATGTGCACGCTGAAATTGCAATACTATTTGTCGTTCTTTAGGAATGGTGTCTGATAATCGTGAAGATAAAATTAAATTCATTAGGGATGGCTTGAGTAAGGAATCTTTAGATAATATATCTTCGACTCTTGAGATGCATCCCAGTGGATATGTTCATATAGCCATTCGCAAATTACATACACAATTCCAAAAAGAAAGACAACAGTTAAGTCTTGGGAATCTGACTCAAAAGTCCATGTTTGCCAATTTATAAGAAAATTGGATGGGAAGCTTGTCCCTGATGCATAAACGTCAATCAAGCCGCTACTTTTCTTGTACATATTATATCTCTTTGTCTTTTCCTAATAATTGTAATTTGTTTTGTTATTTTCTTTTATTTTCTCCGACAGGATCTAGACCTTTTTGACTATCACGATTTATTTTACTATTTAACTAATAATTGTCATTTGGCAGGTACTAGTGCTATTATTTTACTCACCCTTTTCAGGTATTATAAATTCAACTCATCATTGCACTTTTGAAGACATCCAGAGTAAAACATGGAAGCCACTTCAAGAAGACGAGTTGAAAACATCTGTGTGTTTTGCGGTACTAGTGTTGGTGTTAAGCCACAATACGTAGAGGCAGCATAAGAATTGGGTCGAGTCATAGCTGCAAGGAATATGCATTTAGTATATGACGGAGGCAATCTTGGACTTATTGGGATCATTTCAAAAGATGTATAGGAGGGAGGCAGTCACGTTTTGGGAATCATCCCAAAACCCTTGGCGGAGGCAAATCTTATTGGACCATCAAACGGAGAAGAGCTAATTGTGCCAGATATGTCTAAACGACTGGTAGAAATGATTAACTGTCTGATGCTTTTATTGCTTTGCCAGGTGGCTTGGGTATATTGGAGGAAATTTTTATAGTATTATCTTGGGCAAACTTGAACATACACCAGAAATCGCTTGGACTGTACAACATTGAAGGATTTTATGATTTTCTTTGTGTGTTTCTTGATGATGCCCGGAGAAATGGGTTCGTGACAAAACCTATGAAGGAACTCCTCTTACTTACTGCCAGAACTGCTCCGGATCTAATTGACCAAATCTTAGTCTATGAACCACAAATTGACCCTATCATTTCAAAATAAATTGGTTTGAGGACGATCATGGTAAGAGCGTCAGATTAATCTGGATCTTAACCTTTAACTTTTCGTGGTAGAATTTCAGCTAACCAGGTACTATCTTCTAAACTCTTCTTCTATTGTTTAAGACATTGGGGACAATGTCTCATTTAGGTTTGGGGGAGGGAATTAGTTGATCAGTATCTTATTTAGTGGTGTGTTGTTTTTATTTTTAGTCCAAAATTTTTCGAAAAATACAAAAAATTTGAAAATTTTTCAAAAATTACAAAATATTTTGCGTTTTTGTGTTTTAATTTTGACTAAAAAGGTGAAATTGGTAAGAGATAGCTGAGTAAGGAGTTTTCACTCCTAAGATGTGTCTAAAACCTATTTCGGAACAAGTTAATTTTTGTTTATTTCATTTTAATTATTTTAATTTGTGAATTCTCCATAATACTGACTAAAATGGATCTTCATATGCTCAATTGGCAAGTATTATCATCATGCTTGGTAACATACAGACATGAGTTGTAATTGAAAAGTTTGTAATATTTAGTGCTCTAGTTTAATTGGAGAAAACATCTCAAAAAGTGATGGAGTAAAAAAAAAAAAAAAAACTTCTGAGGTTCGAGTTATTAAGTCTGTAAAGGGTGTTTTAACACCTAGTGCCCTAAAGCCAACTGGTTTGGGAGTCACTGGCCCAAAGCTCGCTACATGGATCAATGATGTTGCAAAAATATAGATATCTAAAGTCTGAGTAATTAAGTCCGTAGGGGTGTCTTAACACCTGGTGCCCTAAAGCCAACTGGTTTGGGAGCCACCGACTTAACACTCGCTACATAGATGAAAGATATTGTATATAAATAAAAAAAAAACAAAAATCAAAGAAAAAAATTAGAAAAATCAGAAAAATTATTCCATTGCTGCAAAAAGGTATGAATTCTGATAAAACTTTAGGAGAAAAATATTACTCTCTTATCAAATGCACTTGTAACTGTTGTGGGCAAAAATGAGTTGATTAATATTTTTTCGGCTGTGAATATGGAGAATGGTAAATATAATCGGAGAATTTACTTATTCAGTAATTTTGAAAGAAAGAAAACAACTAGTAACTTGGAGTATAAGTTTCATCTGATTAGTCACTAACTTCTTTATTCTCTTTTCTCTTGTCTTTTTACTTTTTTGTGCATTAGTTTTATTATGTTTTTACTTTTGTAAAACGTTTGTGGGTATCGTTGTTGTAAGCCCTCACGAGACTATAACTCGTCCACTAGGGACATCTAGGGGTTTAAAGGCTTGTTGCATACGCTAAATGCAACTGTGATCCCTACGAAAGTGGCTTAGGTTAATTTTAATTGTTTCTTGTATTTTATTTTGTTGTTTTTCTCGAGGACTAGGAAAATATTAGGTTTGGGGGTGTGATGAGCGGAAAATATATCAATATTTACCGCCCCTATTATTTATTATTTTGTTTAGTTTCTCGGGTTTGATGAACGTTTTGATGTGTTTTAATTTATTTTGCCGATAAAATAATATTGGGACACAATGAAATTATTTAGGATGAAATGTGGGTCAAATAAGGGTAAAAATTGGACTTGGCATATTAATTTTGGAGATTGGAAACTTGAAAGGGCGTTTAAACGAAGTGCAGTTTTGGAAATTCCAATTTTGCGAATCTATCGTATTTTGGGAATAACTTTTTACTCCATAATCGGATTGAGCTGATTCAAGTTCCCGATTAAAGAAGACGCAAAGATCTACAACTTTGAAGACAAAATAATAGATTCGAATCTGAAGATTTCTCTGCCCGAAATGATGAACCATCTAGAAGTGTGTTGTGTGAATTATTAAAGTCATTTTCAAAGCAAAAAAAGAAATTAAAGAAATTAATAATAAAAATTATCAATCACCACCAAAAATGATAAGAAATTAGTGCGCATTAAAATGGATTTGGTGGAGGCAATTAGTGAGCAATTAATATGGATTTAGTGGATGGTTTGATGGAGGTAAATTTGCCTAAAATACCAAACCATTTCTTTTTTTTTTTTGGATAAGGTAAGTATTATAACCAAAAGAAAACTAAACAAAGAACAAAGGGGCAAACCCCAGGCAAACTAGAGAGGACAAGCCCTCCTAGAAGAAAAGCCTATAGGCTACAAGCAAAGATCAACAGAAGATGTCAACGGGCAAGTGCCATGAAAGGTGAAGCCATTTATTGTCATAAGATGGTTTCACCTTACGTACAAAGCTAGCACGATTCCGAACATCAAAAACAATATCATAAAGAATAGTAGAAACAGGCCGAAAAGGCATATCATGAGTGCGAGCATTCCTCTCCCTCCAAATATGGTAGACTGAAGCTGCAAAACAGACGAACCAGAAGGTGACATAAAGAGGCATCAGTGAACTGACATAACCACTCAACAGTCTGTCGCCAATCCCGACGACTCCAATCTAACCCACACAAAGCCAGCACAAACGACCAGACCCTCGAAGAGAAGATGCACTGGAAGAAAAGATGATCAATGTCCTCACTTGAACAACCACAGAATACAACGGGAGCAAGCAGAAATACCAAACCTCATCAAACTATCCTGGGTACAAAGGCCTCCCTGAATAGACATCCAAAGTAAGAAGGAATGACGGGGAATAGCCTTCCGGAACCAAACAACTCGAGACCAATGCAACAAGTTTCCCCTAGTACGCATGGCATTCCAAGCACTATCCACAGAAAATCTCCCACTCTTATCATCCTCCCAAACCAGCACGTCCTCCCTCAAACTAGAAGGAGACGGAAGATGGGACTGAGCCAAGTCAACAAGGGCAGCAGACCTAGAAGGGGGCCAACGCCAAGCAGAATCAGAGATAATGGAAGCAACTGTAGCCATCCTATCCAAGCCAGAGTCATAAATCACTCTCTCACCCAAGTGTCCACAATCGGGCCCAAAGGATGCCAAAAATCAAACCACAATAAAGTCTTCTCACCATTCCCAATCCTAACTCTCATCCGCCGCCGGGACCAAGAACGGAGCTCCAAGATCTTACGCCAACTCCAAGAGCAATCAGAAGGACATGGGACCTCCCAAAAACTTCTCCCCCTCAACAAATAAGAGTGAACCCAATTCGTCCAAGAAGAGACCTGGCTAGAACAAAGAAACCAAATGTGCTTAACAATAGCCGCTCTATTCCAAGTATCCAAACTCTTAATCCCCAGCCCACCCTCCTTAAGAGGTAAACAAACTCTACTCCAAGCCACTCTCGCCCCAGAAGAGGTGAGTGCACTACCCTTCCAAAGGAAAGAACGCAGAATCGTCTCCACCTTCCTAATAACAGACTTAGGAAGAATAAACAAGGAAGACCAGTAAACTTGAATGGAGAACAAAACCGACTTAATAAGCTGAAGCCGACCCGCATAAGAGAGAAATTTACTACTCCAACTCTTAGCACGCAAAACAATACGATCCACAAGAGAAGCACAATCTGAGGCCCGAAGTTTAGTAGAGATCAAAGGGACACCTAAATACCGCACAGGAAGAACCCCTGCTTGGAACCCCAAAACATGACGCAGTTGGCCCTGGAGAGTAGAAGAGATACCAGAAGAGAAGAAATGACTTTTAGCTGGATTCGGGATCAAACCTGATAAACTACTGAACTGCCCGAGACAATCCTTGATCAATGAAACCGAGGGGGCATCTGCTTTACAAAAAATCATAAGGTCATCCGCAAAGCATAGATGAGTAAGACGGTCCTTAGAACAACGCCAGTGGAATTTGAAACCCGGATTAAAAGCCATATTACGAAGAAGACCCGACAGAACTTCCATAGCCATAACAAATAGATAAGGAGACAAAGGATCACCTTGTCGTAAACCACGACCCCCAGAGAAAAAACCATGCATCTCCCCATTAATAGACACAGAAAATCTAGTAGTAGTCATACATTCCTGAATCCAACCCACCATCCTCTCTGGAATACCAACAGTCCGCAAAACCTCAATCAAGAAATCCCAACGAACAGAGTCATAAGCTTTCATCAGGTCAATCTTAAGAGCACATCTCGGAGAACTGCCAGTCCGGTGATAATTCCGAACCAATTCCTGACATAAAAGAATATTGTCGCTAATACGCCTTCCCGCAACAAAAGCAGATTGATTATGACTGATCACAGAAGGAAGGATAACCTTGATCCTATTCGCAATAAGCTTAGCAATACACTTGTAAATAGTGTTGCAACAAGAAATAGGCCTATAATCCTTAACCTGGGCAGGGTTAGGAATCTTAGGAATCAGAGCAATAGAAGTAGCATTAACCTGCCTCAAGAGGCGCCCAGAAGAAAAGAAAGAGTGAATAGCACATAGAACATCATTCCCAACAATATTCCAAGACTTCTTAAAGAAACCCGAATTAAACCCATCTGGGCCTGGAGCTTTATTGTCCTTCAGCGCGAAAAGGACAGCCTTAATCTCCTCATCTGAAACCTCCCGGGAAAGATTCTCACTCTGCTCGACAGTCACATGTCTAGTAATGGCAGAATGAAGGGCCACCCTATCAATATCCTGCTGACCTTGCTGGGGACCTAAAAGAGTCTCAAAAAAAGAAACAAACTCATCTCTAACCAAAACATCTTCATCCACACGGGTCCCATCCTCCTTAGAGATAGAAGTAATTTTGCTGCGACCGTGAAAACTCTTCATAGCAGTAAAGAAGAATTTAGTATTCTGATCCCCAAGGTTAAGCCACTGAACACGAGATTTCTGTTTGTTGAAGCCTTCCTCAGCCCGACTCATGTCACCATACCGTAACGAAAGGCTAGCTTCCTCAGCTAGTAGAGCAGGGTCACTAGGGTCGTCCTGTAAAGCACACTGCACTCTATCCAACTCCTGCCTAATCTCCAAAACTCGACACGGAATCTTAGAGAAATGCTCAACATTAAACTTCTTCAAGGCCAACTTAACACTCTTCAACTTACAACATAAACGGAACATAGGAGTACCATCAACATCAATATCCCACGCCCTAGCCACAACAGAGAGAAAATCAGGATGATCAGCCCAAAAATCAAAGAATTTAAAGGGGATTTTCCTCTTAGGGAGCTCTGCAAGCTTAACAACCATAGGAGAATGATCAGAAATCCGGGGGGGGAGAAAGCGGGCAGAAGAACCCGGGAAGAGACACTCCCAAGAAGAATTAACAAGAACACGGTCCAACTTACGCCAAATAGGAGACTGAATCTGCTTATTAAACCAAGTAAACTGACAACCAGAGAACTGAAGATCATCCAATCCAGCCTGACCCAAACAGCAGCCCAAATCATCTTTCCAAGCCGGCCAAGCCACAGACCCACCACAATGCTCAATCGGAGAGCGGATGGCATTGAAGTCTCCCAAAACAAGCCACGGAGAATCATCAAAACCACTACCAGTAGAAATCAGGTCAGCCCAAAGTTCCCGACGCTTCTCGTAGTCACACTCACCATAAACCACCGAAACTACACAATTCCACATCCCAGAAATATGAGACACACTACAATGAATAACTTGAGCTGAAGAGTGAATAATATTAACATCAATGTCACTAGGGTTCCAACAAACCCAGATACGACCAAACGGGCTAACATCCGAATGGCAAAAAAACTTCCATGAAGGATTAATCGCACGAGATACATTCACAAAATTAACCTCCTTAACCTTGGTTTCAACTAAACCACACAACGAGAGCTTCTCATCACAAAGAAACCTCCTAATTTCAGCATGTTTTAAAGGGTCATTGAGACCCCGAATGTTCCAACAACCAAAAATCATAAAAACAGAGAAGAGTAGAGCCAAACCAAACAAATCATCGCCGACGACCCCCCCTAGGGGACTGCCGTTTCTGACTCCTCTTACCACCAGAACCCTTTCTAGTTTTGTTACCATAAGCCAATTTCTTGAAATCCAGAGAGTCAATGGCCTTGTTAGCCAAATTGTTAACCATGGGGGTAGGCGAAACAAAAGCTACAGAAGGCGAGCACTCAGCTAAATCAGACTTAGGAAGATCCTCAACAATGATTGAAGAAGCAAGGGAACACTCACCTACAATATTACCATCTGTCTCCACAGAAACTGTCTCAGAAGAAACCACAGGCAAAAGAGGAGAAACCAGAGCCGATTCCAACCCATTAGAAGAGCACTCCCCAAAAACAAGAGTCCTGTCAGTGTAAACATCCTGAGCCAAATCACCGCTCGAGCTAACAGGAGTGGACACAGAAGCTCCCTTGCCTTTCTTCTTCTTAGTGACCGGGATCCAGACACCCTCTTGATCCTTAGTAGTGTCAACCATAGCAACTTTATCCATAGACGGAATAGATGGCTTGGGAATCCGGGATTGAGAAGGTTTACTAACCTCCTTACTAGGAGCCTTTTTAGGGCAAGAATTCACTGAATGGCCAAAAACTTCACAAGTGGAACATTTCACAGGAACCCATTCAAACTCAACCCTAATAGGTAACCTAGTACCATTAGGATTTTGGAAAACAATCTCCTCGACCATGGGGTTCCTAGCATCAATCTCCACACAAACACGAGCGAAACTGAGCCTTTTCCTGGAAATGGTAACATGGTCAGCATTTAGCGGTCTCCCAATAGCACTAGCAATACAACTAATTCCTTTCGCCGTCCATAAAGTCATAGGTAGATCAAAGAGTCTAATCCAGACCGGAACCTTGAACAGGTCCTCCTTAGTCAAAGATAATTCAGGATGCCAAAGTTTGAGAACCAACGGTCTATTAGCCATATGCCAAGGGGCTCCGTCCAACACCACACTAGCCTCTTGAAGGCTATTAAATCTAAACAAAAAGAAACCATTATCGGAGGTAAGAACCTCTAGTAAACCTATTCTCCCCCATAACTTGTGTGCAATAGAGTTGACAGTTTGAAAAGGGAGTCTTTTACCCACAAAGTAACCCACTAATGTACTCCGCCAATACACACTACCTTCTTCAATAACTTCAGCAGGGGGGCACACAATAACCTTACCATCAATAATATTTGGTTGGACATAATGTAGAGCGGTTGAAGAACTTGACGAATCAAAAGGATCAACTCCTTTAGGTCCGTTCAACGCAGTAGCATAACTCTTAGGACAACCAGGATTACCCCCCCTCTGCTACTACTGCAGGAGCCTCAGAAACAACAGGCACAGCAACCTGACTCACACCCAAAGCATCACCAATCACACTTACTCCTGTCAACTGGGCAGCATTCTGCCCCAAAACAGTCCCAGTATCCATCAAAACTGCCACAGCCGAGGACTTCGACTCCTGACCAACAACTATCCCAACATCCCCAACCAGTTTCCCATCAATACTCAGTCCAGAATCACAGCCAACCGCAGCACCATAGCCAACCGAACCCCCATCAACACCAGGTCCAGATCCAGAAACGCAACTAACAGAACCCCTATCAACGCCAGGGTCAGAACTCAAACAAACATCAACCAACAAGCCCACATCACCAGCGACCAAACTGCCAACTGAACTACCTACAACGCCATGTCCAGAAACACAAGCAACGCTGACTGACTCAGATTGTACGCCATGTCCAGACTGACTAGAATCCAAACGACCAGCAGGACCACCTACAACTCCATGTCCCTGATCACAACAACGACACAATCAACACCAGGACCAGAACCCAAACGCACATCATTCAACAAACCCACATCACCATCGACCAAACAGTCAACAGAACTACCAACAACGCCATGTCCAGAAACACAAGCAGCACTGACAGACGGAACGCCATGTCCAGACCGACTAGAACCCAAACGGCCAACAGGACCACCTTCAGAAACAGAAGGCTTAACACTAGCCATTGACGCCGTCGCCGAAGAGAAGACCGAAGGTGAGCTCGCACGACCCGTCGAATGCTTCAAACAACCAATGCCAAGATCCACAGGAGGCGAGGCGTTAGTGGCCAAAGAGACAACCCTAACAGCCTTGCGGCCAGAACCAGGGAGGCGCGGCCCCACGACAGGAAGACCAGATGGAGGCATAAGGAAAGACGGGAAGAAGTGGAAGAAAGAGCAGTAAGAGCAAAGTAAATAAGGGAAAGGAGAAAAACGATCTGTAAAGCAGGAGGTTAATCAGTTTAGTAGATGACCAGAACCGATCTGTAAAACAATGGGTTTATAAAAAAAATCAGGGTACAAGACGATCTGTAAAAGCAAAGGGTTAGGGTGAATCGGTTTAGTAGATGACCAGCACCGATCTGTAAGGACAAAGGTTTTTTAAACAAACACGGCGATCAAAGACGGGAATCGCCGAGAGGGAAGGGAGAGTTGAGAGCATTTTCTTCTAAGGAATTACTTAAGATACTAAGAAGATTGTATCTTGTTTGTTTATTTACAGCTTTCAGTAATTAATTTCCGCTTTCGCACTTTCTTTTCTTTACTTTTCAGTTTTTACTTTCCGCAATTTACTTTTACGCACAATACTTTTCTTTCTTTATTTTTAGTTTTTACTTTTCAGTAATGAGGAGGTAACTCCCCTTTGCTGGGGTAAAATGTAAAACTTTTATTACTAATATTTAAATTAATCTCCCTTAATTATAATATATAAACTAGTTAAAACCTGACTTAACGAGGATACCGCCATATTGGTCGGTTGGTAATTATTTAAATTGGTTTTAACCTGACTAAACTGGATACCGCCTTATTGGTCAGTTGGTAATTAATTATTAATTTGACTTAATTTGGATATCGCCTATATGGCTGGTTGGTAATTATCATGCAAAGTTAATATATTATATTAAGGGAGATATCTAAAATAGAAGTAATAAAAGTGGATCTTTTTACCTCATCATTTTCTTTTATTGTACTTTAACTTTATTTACTTTTCCGTAGTTTACTTTCAGCATTTACTTTTCAACAATTTACTTTTCAGCATTTACTTTTCCGCAATTTACCTTCAGCAATTTACTTTTAGCATTTACTTTTCAGCATTTAATTTTCAGTATTTTACTTTATGTCTTTTATTTTATTTAAGTTTTTTACTACCCGTAAATATTTTTCGTAACTAAGCCAGTTATCTGGGGTTGTGATGAAATCTAATATCACCGGTTTATAAGGGGTTAAATTACAGTTTGGGTAATATAAAGGTTTATTTATTGAGCCTTAATCCTAATGGCTTTTATTAACTGTACTTTAATAAAATTGAACTGGTAAACTTAAAATGAACTTGGAAAATGGATTTTAGGTTTAAGACTTAAGACTTAATAGCCCACGATCTTCCTTGAGGATAGATAACCCTTTAATATATTTCCTTACATGATAGGAATATACCTGTCGGGCGGGGGTAGCCATAATTAGAACCTAATATTAATAAATTCAGATAACTTGGTTAACATAAGAATATGATTAATTGGGTTATACTGGGTATTTGTATTTGACCATCAGAGGAGGCTTTTACATAATTTCGTGTTCCAGGTTAATAAACCAATATATTACACAAATGTAAAATAACCAATTCATCTTTTAAAAAGATATTGGAATGATTCACAACCCTGGATAGTTTTATAAATTTGAATTTTCTTCAATCTACTTTCAAGACATTTTTATTTACTTGTTTTAATTTTAAAGTCACCACCCAATCAAACAATCAATCCATTAGATACTTGTAAACATTTAACTTCATAAATTGATAACAAAAGATTTTAAGTCCTCGTGGGATCGATACTTTTTATACTACTTGAACGATACGTGCACTTGTGTTATACGCGTGTGATTACGCACCGGTCAATCGTTATGTGATGACCATCACTTGTTGGCACGTACCCTGGGGTATAAAAAAGGCGCGCTCACTTAGTCACTCGAACCCTTGAGTGGGCAGACCTAGTTGTGAGCAACCATTCACCGGCGAGAGCCTTTATCCATACCCTTATAAGCCCACACATGAACCATAGTTATATGTCATTTAGAAGCTACCGATATGCTTGTGTTTGGGACCATCATCATTTGGATCCATTTGGACCTCTCGTCATAGGATACGAACTTGTTGGGCAACTTAAACTGGGACGAGTTTGTATCTTATAATGATTGGACCAAAGTTTTCAAAATGACGATGGGCCACCTTGTGTTTGGGCCCCCTATCATTTGAAGTTGTTTAGCCACCTTATTGCAAAAGTGTAAACCTGTTGGGCCTTTTCAACTGGGACAAGTTTGCACGTCGTGATAATCTGATTGAACACTTTAAAATGATAACCGGCCAACTTGTATGAAAACCTTGATGAGCTTAGAAGGTCCAAACATGATCCAAATATGCCAATGCATGAGTCCGATATCTGCACTGGCTTTCATCCAGGAAGGGTACGCCTTGTTATGGCATATTTGTATACTTTTGGATATCTCAAAGTCCATCCCCACAACCGTGATTACCGAGGGCCCAATTCGTTGTTTCTAGACAATGGCACGATCCCTATAATAAGCTTAGTGATTATTGTAAATGGGCAGTCTTTGTCTTTTACCGATGGAAAGGGACTGAGGTAGCCAAGGTTCGCCCTTGTAGTGTAGGAGAGAATGATTTTGTGTACCCCACATTGGTGTATAAAATAAGCCATACCTAGGACAGAAATGGACCTACCACGAGTGCGGGAGGAATAAAGTCGGAAGGATATATGATGTTTTTATAACCTCATGCATCGCATGCATACACGCATCATGTTGACCCCATGTCTTAAAAGTCATCAAAGACATACGTTGGGTTAGAGAAGTATGAAGACTTGTTAAGAAGAGGTTAGCAAGCATGGATGCATCAAGCAGTGAAGGTTCTCGCATGGATCAATTTGAGTCCAGCATCACCAACAGTACTGAGCATCTACAAGCTTTGACCAGCACTGGGGCCAATCTGACAGTACCCCGCACAGTGAGAACAGAGAATTTTACAGCCAGAGTAGAAAGACCATTGGGGGGCCTTCAGCAAAAAAAAAATTGTTTGTTTTTAGTCCTTAATAATTAAGCATAAGTCCAATGATGAAATTGTTTACTTTAGGGTGAAATCTTAGAGACAATAAGTTCTTGATGTACTTTTATCTGATACTTTGAGTAGTTGATCTATGTTAGACTCGTAAGTACTTAATTATAGGTTTTTAGCAGTGAAAACCTGAGTAGTTGGCAAAGTGACTAGTTAAAGAAATTGCAGGTCGATGAATGACCATTTGCATAAATGTCTATCCTGATTTGCTTGTGTTATGATGTGTGGTATGGTTGAAAATAAAAGAAAAGTCTCTAAAGAAAAAAATTAAACCATCTATAACCGATAAGCCTGAAGCTACCCATGGGCGAGTATTAGGACCACCATGAGGATAAATGCTACCTTAAATGGTAGGTGTGTTTAAAAATAAAAAATATAAGACAAAAGAAAAGAAAAAAAGAAAATCATACCATATTGAGCACATAAAAGGCAATTGCAGAGCATAATTGAGATATCTAGGTTGGTTTGACCCATCGATCCCAATTTTTAAACGAAATCATTGAGTTGGCTTATCTAGGAATCAAGCTGTAAATGAACATTTGCACACACACACTGTGAGTCTGGCTTAGATGATTTATTCAAAGACTTGGATTTGAGTTGCATCGAGTGTTTTGAAGGTTCTCTTGTTTCATTACTGGGCATTCTTTGAAGACAATAATGTGTGTAACTATGGGGACTATTTCATAGCCCGTGATATAGTATGTCGATACGGAATGCCATATCACATAGTGACAGACAATGGAGTCCAATTTCAGGGAGAATGCACCTTTAGAAATCTGGGAATCAAAAGACATGATGAGGCCGCTTTCAAAAAATGAGTAATCCACCTTGACCCGGTGCAGGTAACGAAGAGCAGAAAAGCTGAGCCAGGTCTGGGGGCGACCAGTCTACCACCTCGCGGATAAGGGACACAACGGGACCTTGAGCCTTGAGACCAAAGAAAATTGAGCAATCACTAGAGGATAATTGGCAGAAGGAAACTGTAAGCAGGCCCAGGGGGCGACCAAAGCTTTTATAGGCAAATGGCACCAAAGAGCACAAGGAAGGCCTGATCAAGGATGACATCAAGCCAATAGGACCAAGAAAACCCATCGGAATAGGGAATGCATCCATGCATACAAGCATATACGTCACATACACACATTTTTTTTATTTTGTGTTCACAGGCTTTGAAGAAAAAGAAAAAGCGGCAAAGACGAGCAACCCATGAGGAATGAGTAGGAGCAAGCCGGGAATGACACTTCGGGAATGGAGAAAAACCTCGGGAATGAGGAAGAGCAAGTCGGGAATGGCACTCCGGGAATGGAGAACAACCTCGGGAATGAGGAAAAGCAACTCCTCGGGAATGGCACTCCGGGAATGGAGAATAACCTTGGGAATGTGGATGGATCAGGGGTCGAATAACCTCACCATCGTTATCAACTCAACAGTTTTGGCAATGAATCCTAGGGGGTGAGGCCCACATTATCAATAGTTCGGGAATGAATCCCAGAGGTCGAAACACTTCATCATTATAGAAAAACAAATTCCGCAGTGGATCGAAAAGTCACGCAGGTGGACCAAAACACCATCACACTAGGAAAATTTGGGAATGAACCATCTCATACCAGGAATGGTTCAGGAATGAACCATCTCACACCAGAAACATTTCGGGAACAAAACCCAGAGATCGAAGCATCTCACGGCCAGAAATGGTTCAGGAACAAAGCCCAGGGGTCGAAGTACCTCGCCATCAACTCAACTTAGTTCGGAAATAAAGCCCAGAGATGGTTCGGGAATAAAGCCCATGGGTCGAAGCACCTCGCCATCAACTCAACTTTGTTCGGAAATAAAGCCCAGAGATGGTTCGGGAATAAAGCCCATGGGTCGAAGCACCTCGCCATCAACTCAACTCAGTTCATGAACAAATACCAGAGATCGAAGCATCTCGTACTCGGTGGTTCGGGAACAAAGCCCAGGGGTCGAAGCACCTCGCCATCAACTCAATTCAGTCCGGGAACAAAACCCATATATCAAAGCATCTCACACTCGGTGGTTCGGGAACAAAACCCAGGGGTCAAAGCACCTCGCCATCAACTCAATTCAATTCGGGAACAAAACCCAGAGATCAAAGCATCTCACACTCGGTGGTTCGGGAATAAAACCTAGGGGTCAAAGCACCTCGCCATCAACTCAATTCAGTTCGGGAACAAAACCCAGAGATCAAAGCATCTCACACTCGGTGGTTCGGGAACAAAATGCAGCGGTCAAAACACCTCGCCATCAACTCAATTCAGTTCGGGAACAGAACCGAGAGATCAAAGCATCTCAAACTCGGTGGTTCGGGAACAAAACCCATGGGTAAAAACACCTCGCCATAAACTCAATTTAGTTCGGGAACAAAACCCAGAGATCAAAGCATCTCACACTCGGTGGTTCGGGAACAAAACCTAGGGGTCAAAGCACCTCGCCATCAACTCAATTTAGTTCGGGAATAGAACCCAGAGATCGAAACATCTCACACCAGCAGCGAAACAATAGGTAAGTCCGGTAATGGCCGACGAACCAGGTAAGCTAAAAATGCATGCATGACTTTAATAGGGTTGTCACTGTCACACACTGCACAAGCCCCATCAAAGTGGGGGCGATTGTAGGCTATGCATAAGCCTAATGATAAGCCTCGTATGGAGGCACTACTTGAAAAATTACGGAAGTCGCGGGAAACCAATGCCGGAAGGGAAAACTCCACAAATTAGCACCTCATTGGATTCAGACTCACTAGCCAGCCTCAGATTCACTCAGTCAGTTTCTGTTTCAAACCTTAGCCTCGGCCCAAAACCCCTGCAATCCATGAAAGCCCATACAATCCTTGCCCACGCCAAACATCACACAAAGTCCATGCAGTACACGCCCAAGGCCCAAAATCTCTTATGCATACGCCCAAGCCTTCCCAAATAAATAAAATCCCATGCAAAACACATGATAAATCCCCTCAAATCAACTTCCAATTTAACAAGATTGGGAATCTCATCCTCACCAAAATTCATGAGATTCTTTCCAAAAAAATTATTCCCAAAATCAACATGACTTATTTCCATGATTTGGAGACCCCTTGGCATTATAAAAATGAGCCATTACCGAAACTTACATGGGGGCTCTCTTTCTCACACCTTGGAGACACACACACTACAATTCACAAAAAAACAACAAACACTATAAACCCTTAGCCGAAACACCAAGCACAAACCAACAAACACAACCAAACAAAAAACACCCACAACCGACAACACCAAAGCTAACCAAACCAGCCAACTCATCAACAAAAAAACACCCATGACTGACAGCACCAAAGCCAACCAAGGAGCTGCCACCAAACAAAAAAATATATATAAACAACAACCGAACAAGAACAAAAAAGGGAAAACAGCGCAAGTAAAACAAAACAGCGTGAACCAAAAAACAACAAGCCAGCGTGAAACAACCAAAGCAGCGTAGACCAAAAACAACAAAACAGCATCACCAAAATAGTGAACAAACAGCCCCTACAAGCACCAAAAAACCCAAGAAAACAACCAGAAAATCGAACAAACAACCCCAAAAACACCAACCAGAAAACCAAACCAACAACAACCAAAGAAAACCCAAAACAACAGCCCCATATCACCGAAAACAACCCCAAAATAGCAGCCCCTAAATCGTGAAAACACAGCCCTTAAACCGGCAAAAATAGTGACCAAAATCTCAAAAACAGTGAGCCAAAATAGTAAGAAAACCGTGAAAACAACCATCCAAAATAGTGAAAACAGCACAGATACATGCGAAACCCGACTTTACTAGATACTCGCTTTACTTATCGGATCGATTATATTCGCCCCGATTACTCTCGGATTCTACCCTATACATATATTCAATATACTTATGCTCAAACAATTCAATTTATATCATTACGCTACTCTACGAAGCTACTGGAAACATCCGAATGTTTAGCGGAAAACTTGAAATTAGCGAATTTTAACCAAGAGCTTTTACCAAGATTTCGAGGCCTATATAAACTCCAAATGATCCCACGAACGCGCTGGAATCGACGGAATTCTGATCGTAGCTATTGTTCATTCGACGTTACAATTCACTGTCGTTTTTTCTCATTGATTTGCGTGCAACCGAGCACGCTGCCAACTTGTAGTACTCTCCAAGAGCTTCGATTTGGCCAGTGGCTCAGTCCGTGAAATGAAGCGATGAGCCGGGATTGGGAATGTTGGACAATTATGACCCATAACATCACTATTTATACAAAACATGGTGCTGTTGTACAAATTAACTATGTGACAAAGGAAATTGCTCTTTTATCATTTGTAATTAGATTACCAAGATATATAAATGATAAAAGTCCATATAATTAGTACCAGATTAATAAGATATGAGACAGTATTAATCCACGTAAGGTTTAATCATTAAATATCCCTAGTCGTAGTATTATCGAGACTGGATATCGATAATGCGGAATAGGCTAGTATTACACATGTGCGTGTTATGGAAGCGTAACAACATAGTTCTCATTTATTTGGGTAATTAAAATTTTCTGATTTCTTTAATTTTTCTTGGGTAATTAAAATAAACATATTTATTTTAATCACTGAATACTCAAAAACAGAAATCTTTAACCCGAAAATCATAATTTCAGTAAATTACCATAAAGCCCCAAAGCATTCAATTTTAATCATTTTAGTAAGAAAACCGTGAAAACAACCATCCAAAATAGTGAAAACAGCACAGATACATGCGAAACCCGACTTTACTAGATACTCGCTTTACTTATCGGATCGATTATATTCGCCCCGATTACTCTCGGATTCTACCCTATACATATATTCAATATACTTATGCTCAAACAATTCAATTTATATCATTACGCTACTCTACGAAGCTACTGGAAACATCCGAATGTTTAGCGGAAAACTTGAAATTAGCGAATTTTAACCAAGAGCTTTTACCAAGATTTCGAGGCCTATATAAACTCCAAATGATCCCACGAACGCGCTGGAATCGACGGAATTCTGATCGTAGCTATTGTTCATTCGACGTTACAATTCACTGTCATTTTTTCTCATTGATTTGCGTGCAACCGAGCACGCTGCCAACTTGTAGTACTCTCAAAGAGCTTCGATTTGGCCAGTGGCTCAGTCCGTGAAATGAAGCGATGAGCCGGGATTGGGAATGTTGGACAATTATGACCCATAACATCACTATTTTTTACAAAACATGGTGCTGTTGTACAAATTAACTATGTGACAAAGGAAATTGCTCTTTTATCATTTGTAATTAGATTACCAAGATATATAAATGATAAAAGTCCATATAATTAGTACCAGATTAATAAGATATGAGACAGTATTAATCCACGTAAGGTTTAATCATTAAATATCCCTAGTCGTAGTATTATCGAGACTGGATATCGATAATGCGGAATAGGCTAGTATTACACATGTGCGTGTTATGGAAGCGTAACAACATAGTTCTCATTTATTTGGGTAATTAAAATTTTCTGATTTCTTTAATTTTTCTTGGGTAATTAAAATAAACATATTTATTTTAATCACTGAATACTCAAAAACATAAATCTTTAACCCGAAAATCATAATTTCAGTAAATTACCATAAAGCCCCAAAGCATTCAATTTTAATCATTTTAGTCCTAACTTGTTCAAAACAAGCTTAGAAGATTTCCAATCACAACCAAAATGATTTTTACATCAAATATATATTAAAACAGAAAATCTGAAAAATTTCCAGATTTTTCAGTATTTACGGAAATGCCCCTAAAACTTTGCATTTTAATCATTTTAGTCATAATTTGTCAAATACATAATTAGGTGATTCCAAATCACTACCAAAATGATTTATACATGTCATACATGTCAAAATACAAATTGCAATTCAAGAAAACAATTTTTCCAAAATTGCCGAATAGGTCCCTCAACTTTCCAAGAATTGCACTTTAGTCCAAATTGGTTCAAAACAATTCAAGATCAAGTCCAATCAACACAAAAATTATTATGCATCATATACACATCATTAATTAACACATATATGAAAAGCCCCAAATTTGGAGTGGTTTATGAACCCTAATTTTATAATTTCACAAATTAACAAATTTAAGACCAAATTAATTAAATTTAATACTTTAATTCAATTCCCACCACACCAAACAAGCCTCACCACCATGAAACAACTCAAGAACAATTATAGGTCATTTATGAGTTGCTAAGCAACTCTAGAATGACAACTACACCATCAAATGGTTAAAAGAAAGCTTTATAAATAATTTTCAGCATTCTAAATTATCATACATGCTTCCATCTTTCATTCAAGTTCCCAATCATCAAATCATATCCATAAAAGAGTAGAGAACAAACTAGGCTACACATGTTGAAGTTTAGTATGCTAGAAATATTTTTAATGAAAGGTAAAGTAAGAAAAACTTATTAAAAATGCATGATTTCCAAAGTCTTTCTTCCTTTTTCTCTTTTTCTCTCTTTCACTCTTTGTATTTGATTTTTAGGGTTCTTGAAATTATGAAACAAAAAGAAAAACATGGCTTAAATAATTTCTTCAAAATGCTGAGAATAATGAAAAAATTATGGCCATATATTTTTTTTATTTTGTTTCAATAATTGGAAAAGGATTAAATGAATATTTGTGGTTATAAAAAATTAATCAAATTAATGTTTATCACAAAATATCCAATAAAATTATACCAAATAAAACCAATCAAAATTGGCCACTTTATCCAATTAAAACATGCCATTTAGTTTACTTTAATTAAAGTAAACTAAATATTAAATATTTAATTAATTTAATTATTTAACATTTAAATAATCAAATAATTAAATACAAATATCTCAAATATATGTATTATATTTACGTTAAATAATCAAAATAAATATATTAATAATAAATGTCAAATATCACAATTCGACATTTAATAAATGGCCGATAAGATCTCAAAAGTATGTATTATCGTTTAACCGTTAAACGACTTATAAATAATCAGTATTATTTATAAAAGTTGCCCTAGTGCTATACACGTATGTTTCATTTGTTAGACTCTCTAGATTCAGGCATATCCGTCACGAAATCCAATTTCGTGTCCATAATATACCCACCCGTAAATTATGACGACCACAGATAAACTCATTGAATCATACAGGTCGAGGTCATCGCATACATATAATCCCTGCATCACAGCTATTCGGATTATCCCAGAGATATAGATAAAATGTCAAATCTCTATAGGTATAATCCCGTCGATGATTCTATTAGCAATCTCTTAATAACACTTAGAACTAATTTCTACAGTTTACCAAGGGCTCATGGATTTAACAGATTGCTAATTGCACATTGAATACCTATGCTCTATACACATAACTGACGGATCCTATCTTGATACGCACAAGATATCATGAAGATCATTCCACACCCAACGAACATGCGGAGGTCTGATCTAAATAGATCGGTGACGTGACTGCCATCAAAGTTTGGAGGATACCTCATATATCCACAGTGGTCTCTCAAGTCGAATGACCATTATGCTCACTTGACCCGAGAAGATTCCTATTGACGTTGATGTACCATATATTAGGAAATCTTTGGTGAGTCGTTCAGTGTTTATCCCGTATAAACACCTACACGTCTATAGGAGTCTCCCCAGACTCATGGTTTATTAGGATAAACCATCAGACCAAGTCTCGATATATGACGTGTACTAGTCTCAACGGATTTTACTAACCGAACCGTGTTAATAAATCTTGACCATGAATTTTATTTAAGGATATACAACTTATAGTGACGCATCCCAATGTCATTTACAAACTACGTTGTAACTACGCACTACATTATAAATCCTAGGGTCTTTGTCTAATAAACACGTATCACTAAATCAGATTTAGTTTCAATCTAATCATAATTAGATATCTAATCGTAATTAGATTGAATATGTATATTAAAGACAAGAAGTGCTACCATTAAATAAGTAATATTATGGAAAAAGGAATTATTCATGAATCAGATATAAATATGATCCGGATTGGCACTCCGAGCACCAAACCTAACAATTTCTCCTACTTGCTCTAGTGCCAATCCACGGTATCATATACACATCTCAATGTGTATCACATACTAATGGCCCTCAAGAGCTCACCTATCACTCAAGAGGTAGGCAACATCAAGTAAGCCTGCTTTTAAAAAATTGAGTTTGTCCAACAAACCCAATCATTTCCCTTAATAGCATCATTCATATTTTGTTGAACCTAAGTTCCACATCAATATGACTCAGATATGATATCAACATTGTGCTATAGCTACTGAGTTGTCTACGTATTTAGGGATCAAATCCAAAATACTTTACAGATAATCGCACACACAATACTAATATCAAATTTTCTAATCTATAAGGCCATTATACAACTTCATAAGTCAATACTTCATAAGTTACAACTAATTCCACTAATACAGTAGAATCAACCGTGACCCTCCCAATGCATCTTTTCTTATTTTATATGACATAGACCATCTAATGTCATAATTAGACTCAAAATTAATCTGACCCTAATGGTTGCGGATTATATTCTCCATGAATAAAAAACTTGTTCTTAATATCTCAAGGATAATAAAGAACATATTTCAAGACACATCCTATGGTCTGCATCATATCAAAATAACTCGTAACAATTACAATTAAATTGATATCTTTAATCGTACATAATACAATATTTATTATGCCGTCATCCTATAATGCATAAGATTGATTAGAAATTTTAATCAATTTCTCTTTCGACTAAGGAATCATCCTTTACGAAAGATAAATACTATATATAAGAGACACATTAACTGTCAAACATTTATACTAACTGTCATACAGATAGTTTTGCTGTGTCATCTATTAGATCATATCTAATGCATGACTAATGAGAGTATCTCACAAGTCTCTTGTTTTATATCATATATAAAACTTTATATCAAATATATCAGAGACTACTCCCACTGCTTTTACGGAGAAAAGAAGACTTAGGTAATACCTTTACCTTACAAATATCTCATTATTACGTTAATAATGATAATGTCGTTATGATAAATAACACTAGAAAGAAATTTTTACGCTCCCACTGACCTTACTATCAAATATGTATTCTCTATGCTTTGATAAAATCAGACAATCTGACTGTATAAAAAATAGAGAACAGAGATTTTCGGAAAGCTTATTTTGAGTCTACAATAGGCTCTATAAGCTAGTATATCAAATTGTGATCTTAGCAGAATACAAACTCTAGGGCCATTCTAGAATGAACTCTTCAAACAAAAAAAACACAACAGATTTCTCATTCGAAGAAAACATTCAGGAACACCACTTTGCATTCTTTAGCCAAAATACATAGTTTAATATCAACATTAACCAACAAATCTTTAATTGTTCAATTAATGTGACTTGAGACAAGTTTTCTCAGAATCTACAATAGAACACTTAGTATAACTTTTCTCACTGTCATACTAAAAAGGTCAAACCTTTATCAAGCTCACTTTGCTTTTGGCACAAACAATTTGCACATTTTATGAACGATTCATAACGAAAGCTTAATCAAGTTCAAAACTTGATCGTTGTAAGCTATGAACAATCTTAGATTTATGGTTTAATGGTAACTTCCGAAATCGATATCAAATATCCCTCCCACTATAAGTTGTAGGATAATTTTCTTCAATAAGAAAACAACAGAATCATTAAGTATTAAATACTTTTTAAATGATTCTGACATCCTATTAAACTTATACGGAAGATGTGTAAGGGTCATTTCATCTAATTAATTATGTTGTTCCATTTATAGTTTATCACTCTCACATTTGACTTCAATAAGTCAAGTCTTTTCTATAATTGTCAACATCCGATGTTACACACCAAGTAATAAAATAATTTTATTACTCGGAGTCGTAGAAAAGATATTCTATCAAATAGAATACAATATTCTATTAAATAGAATAAATGATAAACTTTTACTTGTACCTCCGAGGCGCAAGTTATGGGGGAGTATAGGTTTACTAGAGGTTCTTACCTCCGATAATGGTTTCTTTTTGTTTAGATTTAATAGCCTTCAAGAGGCTAGTGTGGTGTTGGACGGAGCCCCTTGGCATATGGCTAATAGACCGTTGGTTCTCAAACTTTGGCATCCTGAATTATCTTTGACTAAGGACGACCTGTTCAAGGTTCCGGTCTGGATTAGACTCTTTGATCTACCTATGACTTTATGGACGGTGAAAGGAATTAGTTGTATTGCTAGTGCTATTGGGAGACCGCTAAATGCTGACCATGTTACCATTTCCAGGAAAAGGCTCAGTTTCGCTCGTGTTTGTGTGGAGATTGATGCTAGGAGCCCCATGGCCGAGGAGATTGTTTTCCAAAATCCTAATGGTACTAGGGTACCTATTAGGGTTGAGTTTGAATGGGTTCCTGTGAAATGTTCTACTTGTGAAGTTTTTGGCCATTCAGTGAATTCTTGCCCTAAAAAGGCTCCTAGTAAGGAGGTTAGTAAACCTTCTCAATCCCGGATTCCCAAGCCATCTATTCCGTCTATGGATAAAGTTGCTATGGTTGACACTTCTAAGGATCTAGAGGGTGTCTGGATCCCGGTCACTAAGAAGAAGAAAGGCAAGGGAGCTTCTGTGTCCACTCCTGTTAGCTCGAGCGGTGATTTGGCTCAGGATGTTTACACTGACAGGACTCTTGTTTTTGGGGAGTGCTCTTCTAATGGGTTGGAATCGGCTCTGGTTTCTCCTCTTTTGCCTGTGGTTTCTTCTGAGACAGTTTCTGTGGAGACAGATGGTAATATTGTAGGTGAGTGTTCCCTTGCTTCTTCAATCATTGATGAGGATCTTCCTAAGTCTGATTTAGCTGAGTGCTCGCCTTCTGTAGATTTTGTTTCGCCTACCCCCATGGTTAACAATTTGGCTAACAAGGCCATTGACTCTCTGGATTTCAAGAAATTGGCTTATGGTAACAAAACTAGAAAGGGTTCTGGTGGTAAGAGGAGTCAGAAACGACAGTCCCCTAGGGGGGGTCGTCGGCGATGATTTGTTTGGTTTGGCTCTACCCTTCTCTGTTTTTATGATTTTTGGTTGTTGGAACATTCGGGGTCTCAATGACCCTTTAAAACATGCTGAAATTAGGAGGTTTCTTTGTGATGAGAAGCTCTCGTTGTGTGGTTTAGTTGAAACCAAGGTTAAGGAGGTTAATTTTGTGAATGTATCTCGTGCGATTAATCCTTCATGGAAGTTTTTTTGCCATTCGGATGTTAGCCCGTTTGGTCGTATCTGGGTTTGTTGGAACCCTAGTGACATTGATGTTAATATTATTCACTCTTCAGCTCAAGTTATTCATTGTAGTGTGTCTCATATTTCTGGGATGTGGAATTGTGTAGTTTCTGTGGTTTATGGTGAGTGTGACTACGAGAAGCGTCGAGATCTTTGGGCTGACCTGATTTCTACTGGTAGTGGTTTTGATGACTCTCCGTGGCTTGTTTTGGGAGACTTCAATGCCATCCGCTCTCCGATTGAGCATTATGGTGGGTCTGTGGCTTGGCCGGCTTGGAAAGATGATTTGGGCTGCTGTTTGGGTCAGGCTGGATTGGATGATCTTCAGTTCTCTGGTTGTCAGTTTACTTGGTTTAATAAGCAGATTCAGTCTCCTATTTGGCGTAAGTTGGACCGTGTTCTTGTTAATTCTTCTTGGGAGTGTCTCTTCCCGGGTTCTTCTGCCCGCTTTCTTCCCCCCCGGATTTCTGATCATTCTCCTATGGTTGTTAAGCTTGCAGAGCTCCCTAAGAGGAAAATCCCCTTTAAATTCTTTGATTTTTGGGCTGATCATCCTGATTTTCTCTCTGTAGTGGCTAGGACGTGGGATATTGATGTTGATGGTACTCCTATGTTCCGTTTATGTTGTAAGTTGAAGAGTGTTAAGTTGGCCTTGAAGAAGTTTAATGTTGAGCATTTCTCTAAGATTCCGTGTCGAGTTTTGGAGATTAGGCAGGAGTTGGATAGAGTGCAGTGTGCTTTACAGGACGACCCTAGTGACCCTGCTCTACTAGCTGAGGAAGCTAGCCTTTCGTTACGGTATGGTGACATGAGTCGGGCTGAGGAAGGCTTCAACAGACAAAAATCTCGTGTTCAGTGGCTTAACCTTGGGGATCAGAATACTAAATTCTTCTTTACTGCTATGAAGAGTTTTCACGGTCGCAGCAAAATTACTTCTATCTCTAAGGAGGATGGGACCCGTGTGGATGAAGATGTTTTGGTTAGAGATGAGTTTGTTTCTTTTTTTGAGACTCTTTTAGGTCCCCAGCAAGGTCAGCAGGATATTGATAGGGTGGCCCTTCATTCTGCCATTACTAGACATGTGACTGTCGAGCAGAGTGAGAATCTTTCCGGGAGGTTTCAGATGAGGAGATTAAGGCTGTCCTTTTCGCGCTGAAGGACAATAAAGCTCCAGGCCCAGATGGGTTTAATTCGGGTTTCTTTAAGAAGTCTTGGAAAATTGTTGGGAATGATGTTCTATGTGCTATTCACTCTTTCTTTTCTTCTGGGCGCCTCTTGAGGCAGGTTAATGCTACTTCTATTGCTCTGATTCCTAAGATTCCTAACCCTGCCCAGGTTAAGGATTATAGGCCTATTTCTTGTTGCAACACTATTTACAAGTGTATTGCTAAGCTTATTGCGAATAGGATCAAGGTTATCCTTCCTTCTGTGATCAGTCATAATCAATCTGCTTTTGTTGCGGGAAGGCGTATTAGCGACAATATTCTTTTATGTCAGGAATTGGTTCGGAATTATCACCGGAATGGCAGTTCTCCGAGATGTGCTCTTAAGATTGACCTGATGAAAGCTTATGACTCTGTTCGTTGGGATTTCTTGATTGAGGTTTTGCGGACTGTTGGTATTCCAGAGAGGATGGTGGGTTGGATTCAGGAATGTATGACTACTACTAGATTTTCTGTGTCTATTAATGGGGAGTTGCATGGTTTTTTCTCTGGGGGTCGTGGTTTACGACAAGGTGATCCTTTGTCTCCTTATCTATTTGTTATGGCTATGGAAGTTCTGTCGGGTCTTCTTCGTAATATGGCTCTTAATCCGGGTTTCAAATTCCACTGGCGTTGTTCTAAGGACCGTCTTACTCATCTCTGCTTTGCGGATGACCTTATGATTTTTTGTAAAGCAGATGCCCCCTCGGTTTCATTGATCAAGGATTGTCTCGGGCAGTTCAGTAGTTTATCAGGTTTGATCCCGAATCCAGCTAAAAGTCATTTCTTCTCTTCTGGTATCTCTTCTACTCTCCAGGGCCATCTGCGTCATGTTTTGGGGTTCCAAGCAGGGGTTCTTCCTGTGCGGTATTTAGGTGTCCCTTTGATCTCTACTAAACTTCGGGCCTCAGATTGTGCTTCTCTTGTGGATCGTATTGTTTTGCGTGCTAAGAGTTGGAGTAGTAAATTTCTCTCTTATGCGGGTCGGCTTCAGCTTATTAAGTCGGTTTTGTTCTCCATTCAAGTTTACTGGTCTTCCTTGTTTATTCTTCCTAAGTCTGTTATTAGGAAGGTGGAGACGATTCTGCGTTCTTTCCTTTGGAAGGGTAGTGCACTCACCTCTTCTGGGGCGAGAGTGGCTTGGAGTAGAGTTTGTTTACCTCTTAAGGAGGGTGGGCTGGGGATTAAGAGTTTGGATACTTGGAATAGAGCGGCTATTGTTAAACACATTTGGTTTCTTTGTTCTAGCCAGGTCTCTTCTTGGACGAATTGGGTTCACTCTTATTTGTTGAGGGGGAGAAGTTTTTGGGAGGTCACATGTCCTTCTGATTGCTCTTGGAGTTGGCGTAAGATCTTGGAGCTCCGTTCTTGGTCCCGGCGGCGGATGAGAGTTAGGATTGGGAATGGTGAGAAGACTTTATTGTGGTTTGATTTTTGGCATCCTTTGGGCCCGATTGTGGACACGTTGGGTGAGAGAGTGATTTATGACTCTGGCTTGGATAGGATGGCTACAGTTGCTTCCATTATCTCTGATTCTGCTTGGCGTTGGCCCCCTTCTAGGTCTGCTGCCCTTGTTGACTTGGCTCAGTCCCATCTTCCGTCTCCTTCTAGTTTGAGGGAGGACGTGCTGGTTTGGGAGGATGATAAGAGTGGGAGATTTTCTGTGGATAGTGCTTGGAATGCCATGCGTACTAGGGGAAACTTGTTGCATTGGTCTCGAGTTGTTTGGTTCCGGAAGGCTATTCCCCGTCATTCCTTCTTACTTTGGATGTCTATTCAGGGAGGCCTTTGTACCCAGGATAGTTTGATGAGGTTTGGTATTTCTGCTTGCTCCCGTTGTATTCTTTGTGGTTGTTCAAGTGAGGACATTGATCATCTTTTCTTCCAGTGCATCTTCTCTTCGAGGGTCTGGTCGTCTGTGCTGGCTTTGTGTGGGTTAGATTGGAGTCGTCGGGATTGGCGACAGACTGTTGAGTGGTTATGTCAGTTCACTGATGCCTCTTTACGTCACCTTCTGGTTCGTCTGTCTTTTGCAGCTTCAGTCTACCATATTTGGAGGGAGAGGAATGCTCGCACTCATGATATGCCTTTTCGGCCTGTTTCTACTCTTCTTTATGATATTGTTTTTGATGTTCGGAATCGTGCTAGCTTTGTTCGTAAGGTGAAACCATCTTATGACAATAAATGGCTTCACCTTTCATGGCACTTGCCCGTTGACATCTTCTGTTGATCTTTGCTTGTAGCCTATAGGCTTTTCTTCTAGGAGGGCTTGTCCTCTCTAGTTTGCCTGGGGTATGCCCCTTTGCTCTTTGTTTAGTTTTCTTTTGGTTATAATACTTTCCTTATCCAAAAAAATATCATATATGTAACTGTAGAAACTAATGGAACCTTAATTAAAAAAGATGAATTAGTGTAACTGGAGCATAACCCCAAGAGTATTAAAACTAATTCGGTAACACTCAATATCAAACGAATCAGATCATATACGATTCGATTTCTCCCACTGACCAATTCCATCACGATGGAATCGTAGAAGAATAATATTGAGTAAGAATCACATCTATTAAATAACTATAGAACAAATTGCCATAAATTCATATGTTTGATCATATCAAACATCTTTGAACAATTCAAAGACTCACAATGAATGCAAAAGACATAGTGTTCAACACTTCAAATAGAATAACTTTGAACCATTCAAAACATTCTATCCGCGTTTCATCAGAAACATATTGAAAGTTCTTGAACCATTCAAGACGTTCAATATATCTTCTTTTAGAAACATGTAACTAAGCCATGACAATTTATTAACTAAGTTACGAAGTAAAGAAAACTATCCAAGGAAATTTATAATTCATTAAACTATATACATCCAATGTATTAGTTTAATAAATCTGTGGTACAATGATGATCATTGGTTAAAAGAGATTGGAGCACATCCTGAATACAATATTCATTAAATGGATAAAGATATGTGGTGTGATCTCGTATCAGACCATCAATTATAATACGGAATAAACATCCAATGCTTATTTGATAAAATCTAATAAAGTACTGTTCTAAGTTATTTAGTTAACCGAATATTTTTCTGAATGTTTATCTCTACATCAATGACACTACTAGTCATAATAAAATATGTAATAACTGTTTATAAAGAACAAGTAACTATCCAATAGTCACAAGTTCTGATATCAAATATCAAAATAATTATTAAATAATATTTTAAATAACTAGACGGGAGATCTGGTATCCAATACCTATAGTTGTCGTATTGTGAGAATCGATATTCTCTATACACAACTATACAAATCTCCTTTCTTTAGCTCTATAATTTGCCTTCAATTATTCACAACAATTGCAAATAATTGATTAACAAACTATGTCAAACACGTGACTTCTAAAAGTCACTAAAGCCAATAAATGTCATTATAAGATAAACAAATACCTAATGGAGTTATCTTAATGCCAGTCAAGAATATAGAAACATGAACTAATTCACGTCAATTCTTACCGCACAAGAAATTATTCTTTCTAGATAATTATATTCTTTCTAGTCACTAACCATCTTGATTTTCAAGAAAATCGGAACAACAGTTCCCGATGGTTTTAACTAATATAACAATATCTAAATCTACAGTCATTACAGAACCTATTCTAGAAACACGCAACCATAAGTGAAGTCAGAAAATATATTCAAGTAATATGGATGCAGTGGATTAGAAGTATAATTCTATTAACAATATAGAATAAAGGAAAACAAACAAGCGGCAATTTCCATAAAATTACACACTACTTTAGTTATGGATTTTTAACCCAGCAGTGTCTCCCACTATTATACGTAATACCGTAATCCCCAACGGAAAACGAAAATTCAATAATTAAATCGAATTCCATAGTGAGAGGTGGACCCCATGAATATATTTCGACTCACAGCTTTGGCACAATCTCGCATACGTATATTCATTAGGTAGACAACTCGTTGTCAATCACTCACCAGTGACTCATAATTTTGGTCCTGACTATTTCTCGTTATGTTAGCTTTGGCACGTTCACAAAGAGGCATATCAAGGCTGCACTTGCCAATGACAAACTCAAGCTACCGATGTAGTTCTGACAGCTTTGGCACATTCATGATTTTCACTTTCACTTGAATTTGTCTAGTATCAAATATACAGTCGGCATCGATAAAATTATATCAACTACACCTTCACTGCTTTGGCACGATCTCAGATGCAGCCATAGAAAGATACCCATAAACCGTATTAACAAGACGGACCAAGAAACATGCATCCAATACATGTCACTTCGCTGCCTTATTTAAATAGGGATTTTCCTCAAAAAGATGTTGTGCATTTAATTTAATCAAATTAATTAAATACAAGCATGCATCATGGAAAGACATAATTAAGCATTGAATTTAATGGCATTTTCATATCATGTGTCCAGGTTCAGACCTGCTCTGATACCATTGTTGTTGGGTTTTTGGGCAAAATACCCGGGTTACGCAGCGGAATGCAGAAAATCAAAATTTTCCGATTTCTTTAATTTTTCTTGGGTAATTAAAATAAACAAATTTATTTTAATCACTCAATACTCAAAAACAGAAATCTATAGCTCGGAAATCATAATTTCAGTAAATTACCATAAAGCCCCAAAGCTTTCCATTTTAATCATTTTAGTCCTAACTCGTTCAAAACAAGCTTAGATGATTTATAATCACAACCAAAATGATTTGTACATCAAATATACATTAAAACTGAAAATCTGAAAAATTTTCAGATTTTTCATTTTTTACGGAAATGCCCCTAAAACTTTGCATTTTAATCATTTTAGTCCTAATTTGTCAAATACATAATTAGGTGATTCCAAATCACTACCAAAATGATTTATACATGTCAAAATAAAAATTACAATTCAAGAAAATAATTTTTCCAAAATTGTCGAATAGGTCCCTCAACTTTCCAAGAATTACACTTTAATCCAATATGGTTCAAAACCATTCAAGATCAAGTCCAATTAACACCAAACTTAATATGCATCATATACACATCATTAATTAACACATATATGAAAATTCCCAAATTTGAAGTGGGTTATGAACCCTAATTTTATAATTTCACAAATTCACAATTTTAACACCAAATTAATTAAATTCAATACTTTAATTCAATTCCCACCAAACCAAACAAGCCTCACCACCATGAAACAACTCAAGAACAATTATAGGTCATTTATGAGTGGCTAAGCTACTCTAGAATGGCAACTACACCATCAAATGGTTAAAAGAAAGCTTTATAAACAATTTTAAGCATTCTAAATTATCATACATGCTTCCATCTTTCATTCAAGTTCCCAATCATCAAATCACATCCATAAAAGAGTAGAGAACAAACTAGGCTACACATGTTGAAGCCTAGTATGCTAGAAACATTTTTCATGAAAGGAAAAGTAAGAAAAACTTACTAAAAATGCTTGATTTTCAAAGTCTTTCTTCCTTTTTTCTCCTTTTACAATTAGTATTTGATTTTTAGGATTCTTGAAATTATGAAACAAAAAGAAAAACATGGCTTAAATAATTTCCTCAAAATGCCGAGAATAATAAAAAAATTATGGTTATATATATATATTTTTATTTTGTTTCAATAATTGGAAAAAGATTAAATTAATATTTGAGTTTATAAAACATTAATCAAATTAATGTTGATAACAAAATATCTAATAAAATTATTCCATATAAAATCAATCAAAATTGGCCACTTTATCCAATTAAAACATGCCATTTAGTTTATTTAAATTAAAGTAAACTAAATATTTAATATTTAATTGATTTAATTATTTAACATTTAAATAATCAAATAATTAAATACAAATATCTCAAATATATGTATTATATTTAAATTAAATAATCAAAATACATATATTAATAATAAATGTCAAATATCATAATTCCACATTTAAAAAATGGATGATAAGATCTCAAATGCATGTATTATCGTTTAACTATTAAACGACTTATAAATAATCAATATTATTTATAAAAGTTGCCCTAGTGCTTTACGAGTATGTTTCATTAGTGAGACTCTCTATATTCAGGCATATCCGTCACGAAATCCAATTTTGTGTCCATAATCTACCCACCTGTAAATTATGACGACCACGGATAAACTGACTGAATCATATAGGTTGAGATCATCACATATATATAATCCCTCCGTCATAGGTATTCAGATTATCCCAGAGATATAGATAAAATGTCAAATCTCTATAGGTATAATCCCGTCGACGATTCTATTAGCAATCTCTTAATAATACTTAGAACTAATTTCTACAGTGTACCACGGGCCCATGGATTTAATAGATTGCTAATTGCACATTGAATACCTATGCTCTGTACACAGAACTGACAGATCCTATCTTGATACACACATGATATCATGAGGATCAGTCCACACCTAACGAACAAGCGGAGGTCTGGTCAAAATAGATCGGTGTCGTGATTGCCATCAAAGTGTGGAGGATACCTCATATATCCACAGTGGTATCTCAAGTCGAAGGACCATTATGCTCACTTGACCTGAGAAGATCTTTATTGACGTTGGTGTACCATATATTAGGAAATCTTCGGTGATTCGTTCAGTGTTTATCCCGTATAAACACCTACACGTCTATACGAGTCTCCCCAGACTCATGGTTCATTGGGATGAACCATCGGACCAAGTCTCGATATATTAGTAAATCTTGACTATGAACTTTATTTAAGGATATACAACTTATAGTGACGCTTCCCAATGTCAATTACAAACTACGTTGTAACTGCGCACTACATTATAAATCCTAGGGTCTTTGTCTAATATACACGTATCACTAAATCAGATTTAGTTTCAATCTAATCATAATTAGATATCTAATCGTAATTAGATTGAATATGTCTATAAAAGACAAGAAGTGCTACCATTAAATAAGTAATATTATGGAAAAAAAGGAATTGTTCGTATTCATGAATCAGACATAAATACGATCTGGATTGGCACTTCGAGCACCAACCCTAACAGTTTGAATGACTTAATTGCATGAAGAGGAGTTGAAATCATCAATTTTTCCTTCACCTTTTGGCATGAGAGAATAAAGAAATTGAGAGTATTTTGAGACTAAATTTGTGGCTTCCAGGAGAAAAAAGAAGATGATGAATAATTTTTGCTATTTATAGTATATAGGGCTGATTTGTGTTTGGCATGAGTGGCTAAAATAGTGCCACATCACTCAAATATGAAACCAGTCCCGAAATTCACTGTAGCAGCCACGAAAATCATGTTTTTTGACTTGGTTCTACTCCGAATTGAAGAAAATATTCAACACGGAGGTTGTAGTCTTAGTATGAGATTTCCGACGATATAAATATCATAAAAATCGGACATCGTGGGAAAATTTGTGGCCAAACTACAATATATTGCATGTTGACTCTGTTAAGCTAAGAAGAGAGACTGAAACTAAAAATGTCCGGGAACTTCAGATGAGATTTATAAGGTGTGAAACCTATATTTATATTATTTTATGAATTCTAACATATTATGCATAATGATTCACTGTACTGGGTACGACCAGTCACCCCAGGGTGCTACAGATATGCATTTACATGCAACCTTATTGAAAAATTAACGTGTTTAGGTTGCATACGAGTCTTACGGAGTTTTATTCGGAGTTACACAAGTCAAGGTATCACATTTCCAAAATATGCCTTATCGTTAGAAGTTTGCTGCTCATAGCCTATACTTGCAAAATTCGCTGTATTTTACTGAGAATAGAGCAAGGGCTGATATTTTTACTACATGACCCTTTACGTGTCTAGTTTATGTGGATTTTTACGGATCTCGATTTCGATTCCTGAAACTCAAGTTATAAGCAAATCTTTAAAGACTATTCAGGGAAGACAGAATCAAGTGAAACTGCAGGTTAGCCACATTACAAAATTTGGAAGAATTTCATATTTGATCTAAATATTCTGATTTTTGGATACGTTGGATCCTATTCTGTTTAGTTTATGTAAAAGTTTATAGTGCATCAAACGGAGCTAAAAAATGTATTTAATAGCCGAAATGTTATGAAATATTCATATTGCACTGGAGAATAGAACTCACTACCTATTCCTTTTATCCACTGCCCCATTTCACCCATTTATTTCAGACATTGCTAGTATGCATTATAACACTATAATTACACATTACATTATCATGCATAATGTTAAGGAATATGGAATCAATATCTAAAATAGAATTCCTATTACCATTAGGATTTATGGTTTTATTATATTTCCCTATTAGATAAAGATTTCCTATATTCATTATTATTGTTCATAGCAATAGGATTCCTTTTCTATTTTGGTTTTCTATGTAGCCTATATATATAGGCCTTTATCATTGTAAATTCATATAGAGTGAATTCAAGACTTTATTTCATTATCTAACATGGTATCAGACATCAGGTTCTCCTTTTTCTAGTTTCACTCTCTCTGATTCTCATCGGCGCGTGGGGGATCACGGCTACCATAATTGTGTGACCCTCACGCGCCCCCCGTTGCCAACCATCACATTGCTTTTCCTATGCGCCACCCATTTGCACCACCCATTCACAAGTGTGCTATGGGCCTGCTCTTTTCAGGTTTCGCCTCTTTTAAGATTTTGCTTCCGCTCTCCGTTGGGATTTCACTCCCTCTTTGGCTTTGGTTCTCACGGGCTTCGGCTCTCTTTCGGGATTTCGCTCCCTCTCTGCTTCGGCATCCTCTTGGGCTTCGGCTCCCTCTTCGGGCTTCGTAGGTTAAAGCTCTCCGGCTTCGGCATCCCCCCTTCGGGCTTTGTAGGTTAAAGCTCTCCGGCTTCAGCATCCTCTTGGGCTTCGGCTCCCCCCTTCGAGCTTCGTAGGTTAAAGCTCTCATGCTTCGGCATCCTCTTGGGCTTCGGCTCCCCCTTCGGGCTTCGTAGGTTAAAGCTCTCCTGCTTCGGCATCATTTTGGGCTTCGGCTCCCCCTTCGGGCTTTGTAGGTTAAAGCTCTCCGGCTTCGGCATCCTCTTGGGCTTCGGCTCCCCCTTCGGGCTTCGTAGGTTAAAGCTCTCCTGCTTCGGCATCATTTTGGGCTTCGGCTCCCCCTTCGGGTTTCGTAGGTTAAAGCTCTCCTGCTTCGGCATCATTTTGGGCTTCGGCTCCCCCTTCGGGCTTCGTAGGTTAAAGCTCTCCGGCTCCGGCTTCCTCTTGGGCTTCGGCTCCCCCTTCGGGCTTCGTAGGTTAAAGCTCTCCTTCTTCGGCATCATTTTGGGCTTCGGCTCCCCCCTTCGAGCTTCGTAGGTTAAAGCTCATCCATTATCTCAAGGTTTCCAGCCTACAAGTTTCAAGATTTCCAAGTTTCAGAACTCCGCTCTCCGATTTCAAAATGCAACCTCAAGCTTACTCCTTCGTTACCAGCTTGAGTTTGAGGGGGGGTGTTAAGGAATATGGAATCAATATCTAAAATAGAATTCCTATTACCATTAGGATTTATGGTTTTATTATATTTCCCTATTAGATAAAGATTTCCTATATTCATTATTATTGTTCATAGCAATAGGATTCCTTTTCTATTTTGGTTTTCTATGTAGCCTATATATATAGGCCTTTATCATTGTAAATTCATATAGAGTGAATTCAAGACTTTATTTCATTATCTAACACATAAAACACAAATAAAATTTAGTCCTTTTTCCTGCAGAAATCAACTCCCTAAACAACCCACCATTTCATCCATTTTAGTACATAATATCATCATCAACAATATCTCTAACATCATTCAACACCTTATTCATAACTCAAGCACACCCATCATCAACCCACCACTTTAATTGATGCCTAAGGTTTTCTAAATCATGCTCAACATCACACATTTATCTTTCTTGATTAGTAATCATCTCATAACCACTCCATACACACCAATAACATAAATAATCAATCAACAATTAATAAAACCTAAAATTATAAGATATTGAGTGAGATTTTCTTACCTTAATCAACTTGATTTTTAGCTTAAGTTACTTCCTAAGCTTGGGTTCACTCTCCTTGAGATTCTCATTGCTTTCTCTTAAAAATTGGCTAAGTGTGCAATATTTCATAACCTTTCTCTCCCTCAACGCTCAGCCATGGCATGAAGTAGGTGATATATTTTCTCTATTTTTTTTAAGGCTTCATGTATTGTCATTAAAGTGAGAAAAAGTTCTAGTAATTTCTCTTTATTGGGTCGGCCAAGGAGAACAAATAATGGGATTCTATTTGTTTTGTTTACAAGTCTAACTTGCTAAGCATTTGAATCGAAGAATTTGTCTCTAAATTGACCAAAATGTTTCGCCCAATTTTATGTAAAATTCATTGGCTCACAAAATTAAATTTCTTTTTTTAATTAAATACTTTTATAAGTTCAGAAAATTTGTTCCAAGCCAGCGTATTTCCAATATAACTATATTGTAAAAAATCTGGTCTTTACATTGATATCTTTGTAAGAATAATTATCGTTGAGCAAGTATCTTGATGACCAAACATCTTGATAACCAAATACACACAATAAAGACAGAATGAAAAACACAAAGTAAAGATAGAAAATCAGACCTTGGAACCGTAAGCTCTGATACCAAATGACGAGGAACTCACTTGAAGATTAGGCTAAGCAAACCCCAAACAATAGATAGAACCCCAAGAACCGCGAATTTGATTTTGATGAAACAAAACCCTTCCAATGCCACAAAAAAGACCACAAAGAACTTATCTTTGAGAACCCTTAAGATGATACCTTGTTGTGTTATGCTAGCATGGAGATGCCACTAAGGTTGCCACGCCTTAGATAAGTCGAAGCTTGAACAAAGGGGAATCCCTCCCTTAAGCTTGAATTTGGGCCATAACCATTCTCTTTGAGAGAAAATTCGAAAATGGTCTATATTCATTAAAGAAGACAAAGTTTACAATATATAGTACAAGACAAATTTACTAAAATATCCTTAAAGGTAAAAATACCAAAATGTCCTAAAGCTGCCCAATGGCTACTTAAAGGTCAAGCCCTTAATAGTTGTAGGCACTGCATTTTTGCATATAAGTCCCGATGATGAGCCTCGTATGGAGGCACTACCCTTTAAGTTGCGGAAGTCGCGGGAAACGGACGTCGGAAGGGAAAATTCAGAAATTGATACCTTGTTGGACTTACGTTTGCTTAGATTTGGGTTCGCTCGTTGGATCTCTGTTTTAAAATTCATCCTTGGCCCAAAACCCCGCAATACACACCAAGCCACACACTAAGCCCACACACCACCAAGCCAACACACCAAGCCTACCAAAAAGAACCAAACACACGCCCACAAGCCCTCAAATCACACGCCCAAGCCATTAAATCACATCCAAAAATATTCAAACACATTAAACACATGTTAAAATCCCATAAATCACCTTCCTAATTAATTAAATCACATCACATGCCTAAACTAAATAAAATCAAATCAAATCCCATAAATCACCTTCCTAATTAAATTAAATCACATGCCTAAATTAAATAAAATCAAATCAAATCCCATAAATCACCTTCATAATTAATTAAATCACATGCCTAAACTAAATAAAATAAAATCAAATCCCATAAATCCATTTCCTAAACTAAAACAATCTCCTCCCCAAATTAGAGAGATCCTTTCATTGTAGCACACTAATTAGGATTTATCCTCCATAATTGCATGATACTTTCCCTTCCCATACAAGGATAACCTCAACCCTCTCCTATAAAAAGACACCCAAACCAAACCCTTAGACCCCCATAGAGCTCATTCACGACAACTCCACAAAAATAAACCCTAGAGCTCATTCACAACAAGCCTATCTCTCCACTCTCTCTCTCATTCCACACGCACACAAAGACAAAAATAATAAACCCTAAATCCTCTCCCATGAACGCACCACTCTCACAAAAACAAAACAAAAACCTAAACTAGAAGCCACTCATGCACTACCCGCAACCAGACAAAAAAGTCATCAAACACTCACACGGCCTCATCCTCCGATTCACTCTCTCTCGAAGCCACACCACACACGCCATCAACGCACAAACCGCCAACGAATACACACACAGCCCTCATGTCCACGTCCCTCACACACAGGCCATAAGCCACCAACAACACCAAATTAGCCCTTCCATTGCCGTGAAAACAACCCATCCCCCACTCTCATCCATTGCCGTAAAAACAACTCATTCAGCATCCTTCATCCATGCCAAACAACAGCCCACATAATCCTCCATATCCACGCCAAATAGCCTTAAGAATTCCCCCCTAAACTGCACTGTATTACCAATGAAAACTGCCCAAAACACAGCCTAAAACTGCCCAGTAACTACTGAAAATACTGCCCAGAAACTGTCCCAGTAATCACCGAAAATGCTGCCTAGAAACTGCCCCTGAAACCACCAAAAATAACAGCAAAAATATCAGCCCAAAACAGAGGAAACAGCATCCCAAAACAGCGAAGCGACGAAGGAAAACAAAAAACCAGTGAACCAGAGGAGTTGCGAAGCATTAACCCTTTCGACGGCCGTGTAACGCACTTCCAAGAGGCGACTTAAAAGGTAAGACCTGAGGGCACCCTTTTATTTATTCTCATTGATCTTTTTAATTATTTATTAGTATTTCTTCGCATGCGTAATGTTGATTTATGTATGTTGTGGCCATGGGATGAATGATTTTGTGCTATCTCTCGTGGTATATCGGATGGAAACCCAGACGTAAATTCCATAGCCGAATCCGAATATACGGTAGTGCTGTCTGAACTTGGGATACAATTCCACGTACCGCTTGAGAAATGCACATATTTTGTTTCATCTAATCTTGTGTTTATTTGTTATTTATTAGAAATGGCATGTTATTTTATGCATGATTTAGTTGTTTAGTATGTTATTTTATGCATGATTTAATTGTTTATTTCGCGCTAGGAGCTTAATTATATCTCTTCAATATTTATGTTTAGACAATAGATTATTTATTATGTTTCCGTATTCATCAATTTAATGTGTCCATGAGATTGTGTGCTTGTCGTTACTTCGACTTACTTTTATGCATGCAAACTTAGATATAGGTTATATGCAAACTTAGATATGTCGTATACGAACTTAGATGTAGGTTATATTGCGTATGTATATTGCATAGACTTGGTTATATTATTGCACAAATCCATTCATTACAAGTGGCATAAGTAAGGACCATTCCGAACCAACGGTTTGAGGTCTTCCCTTGTGAAAGGTGAGTGCGGCCTTAAATCATTTCCCAGTTCACACTGGGTGGCGACTCCATTTTATTTCTACAGTTTAGTCCCCCGTGGGCTACTCCGTACTCCCGATCAGGCCGTGAGCCTGGAACAGAGTCCTCGATTTCTGTGTCCTACAGTCTAGCGACTCCACTGGGGATAGAGAATCAGCCCCGAAATAATGTCTTGTAATGTTTGTGATTTATGCTTTAGTTAACCGTGTCTACCATGTGTTGAAAGTAGTTTAATCAAAGGCATTATTTGAGCTAGGTAATGGTTTGGTGTCTTCCTTCATTCACTACCTTTCTATAAGGAAAAACTGTGAATGCACCTAGATAATCATTTACTTGAAGCTTACTGTGATGGACTAATTTGGAGGACTTGTTGTTTATTCCTATCACCAAGGCGATAAGAGCCTAAGAGGATTGGGTATTTAAGAGAGTCCGCTCCACCCTCCCTCTAGGGAATCTTCAATAGGAAATCTATCTGACAGTCAGTCATGCGTCATAACTCATTGGCACGTACCTTAACGTATAAAAAAGGTGCGCTCACTTGGTCGCTCGAACCCTTGAGTGGGGAGCCTAGTTATTGGCAATCCTTCACCGGCGGGAACCTTTGTCTATACCCCTATAAACCCGCATGTGAACTGTAGTTGTATGACAAATAGAAATTATCCATTTATGCCTATGTTTAGGACTCTTGTCATTTGGATTCAGTTAGACCTTTCATCATGAGTTATGAACTTGTTGGGCCATTTAAACTGGGACGAGCTCGCCTCTTATGACAATTAGGCCAACATCTTCTAAAATATCGATGGGCTACTTTATGTTTAGACCCCTTATCATTTGAAGTTGTTTAGCCATGTTATCGCAAAAGTGTAAACCTGTTGGGCCTTTTTCAAATGGGACAAGTTTTCACCTCGCAATAGTATGATTGAATGCTTTAAAATGATAATGGGCCGACTTACATATTCCATGCATCGCACGCATACATGCTAACATGCGATTTTAAAAGACACCATAGATTTCTGTTGGGTTAGAGAGGAAGAAAGACTTGTCAAAAGACCGTTAGCGAACATGAGTGAGTCAGATAACGAGGGTTCTCGCATGGATCAGTTGGAGACTAATCTCACTAAGATTACCGAGCAGTTGCAAGCTTTGACCGCCGCTGTGACCAGTTTGACCATACCCCATATAGCCAATGATAGAAAGTTCTGCAGCCAGAATAGAAAGACCATTAGGGGACCTTCGGGGACCAAACCCACTTCTTTTTCTGAGGTCGCCCCTATCAGGAACATGCGATTCTCCAATTTTGGTAGACCTTTGTCAAAGGTGTTTGAAGAGCTGAAAAGGTTAGGACTCATAAGTCCCTTAGAACCAAAACGCTTCCGAACCCTATGCCACGCTACCTTGATCTAAACCTATACTGTTACCTCCACCAGCAAAGAGGCCATGACACCGACAGTTGTGCCCGCCTCAGACATGAAATCCAGAACCTCATCGACTCCCATAAAATACCCGACCCGGAAAGAGAACAACCCAACGCACACAGGAAACCTCCACCCACCCACATAATCAACTCCGGCCTACCCGACAACACTGTCCTCCAAACTCACGACCACCAAGCTTCCCGCATGGGGATATAAAGCAAAAATAGTAAAAATGAAACGGAGTAGAAATGGGAAATTAAATGGGAAAAATAATTACAGCAGTTAGATGATCTGATGTCCGAAAAAAGCAAGAAGATGTAAGAAGACAAAATTGCAAATTATTGGGATGTTTGTTTTCCTGATCTTATTCAATTGTGATCTCGCATCCATTAATAATAAAGAAATTGATTTTGCCTGATTGTTCAAGTATTTTCTCTCCTCAATAGTTAAACATTGTCATGACCGTCAAGCGTACGGTAACTAGGACCATTTGCCTCACACAGAGTTGCAAGGGCTGTCAGAGCCATGGCCTTTCTCAGCATGGGGAATTGATATGATCGGAGAAATTTGACCGCACGCATCGAATGGACATCGCTTTATAGTAGTGGTAGTAGACTACTTTTCAAAATGGGTGGAAGCCGAGTCATTTCGCAACGTCACAGTAAAGTAGATGACAAAGTTCATAGCCCAGAACATCATTTGTCGATATGGGATGCCGTTTCACGTAGTAACAGACAACAGAGTCCAGTTTCAAGGAGAAACAAAGGCAATGCTACAGAGGTGCGGGATAGGACATCACCTTACTGACCGCAGGCAAATGGGGCTGTCGAGGCAGCCAATAAGACGATAAATAAGATACTAGCCAAAATGAAGGAGAACTACAAAGATTGGGCTGACAAACTACCATACGCCCTGTGGGGTACAGAACTTCTGTGAGAACAGCAACGAGAGCCACGCCTTACTCTCTGGTCTATGGCATGGAAGCAGTACTACCAGTGGAAGTTGAGATACAGTCTATGCGGGTATTAGCAGAAGCAGAGTTACCTGAACAAGAGTGGGCCTCACAGAGATTTGAACAGTTAACACTGCTAGATGAGAAGAGGATGAAGTCCTTACAGCATATGCAGTTATACCAGAAGAGGTTGGCTCGAGCATTCAAAAAGAAGGTGCGTACTATTAAGACCAGAAAGGGTGATCTGGTGCTCAAGCAGTCAAAGCCTTAGACGATATACCCGAGAGGAAAGTTCAGACCCAACTAGGAAGGACCATACATAGTTAAGAAAGTCATGGGAAATGGGGCAGTGAGAATGTCGGATTTGGAAGGGAACGAGTTCACCGAGCCGATCAACGTGGATAGATTGAAGCAATATTTTGCCTGAGTGAGAGAAGACCGAGCGATCACCAGGAGGACTGGCGGAAGACCTAACCCAACGGAATAGGAAATTCATTCATGCATGCATGCATACACGTAACGTACTTGCATCATTTTGTTGTGTTTGTTCTGTTTTGTATTTACAGGTTCCAAAAAGACGGAGAAAGCGGCAAATGTAAGCCAACCAGAATCAGCAACATATCAGTATCGGTTAGAAATGAATCCCAGGGTTGAGGCCCACATCAGTATCAGTCGGAAATGAATCCCAGGGTTGAGGCCCACATCAGTGTCTATCTTGGGAATGGATCCCAGGGTTGAGGCCCACATTATCAGCGGTTGAGAGGAAGAATTCCAGTCGAAAAAAAAAAGAGAGAGAAGTCCTTGATGGTCAGGCATATGTTCGGTGATGAAATTGTTTGTTGTAGGGTGAAACCTTAGAAACAGTAAGTGCGAGATGTGCCATCATCCGGTATTATGAGTGGTTGATCTCGGCTAAACTCACGGGCACTTAATTACATGATCTTAGTGGAGGAAGCCTGAGTAGTCGGCAAGACGACTAGTTGAAGAGATGGTGGATCAGTGAATGATCATTTGCTTAGATGTCCATCCTAGTTTACTCGTGTTACGATATGTGATATGGTTGGAAATGAAGAAAAAGTATCTGAAAAGGAAAAAATAAACCACCTATAACCGATAAGTGTAAAGCTACCCATGGGCGAGTATTAGGACCACCATGAGGAGAAATGCTACCTTAAAGGGTAGGTGCGTTGAAAAAAAAAAAGAAAAAAGAAAATGAAGAGACGAAAGAAAAGAAGAAAGAAAACCGTATCATATTGGGTACGAAGAAGTAATCGCAGAACATGATCAAGACATCTCAGTTGGTTAGACCCACTGATCCAATTCTTCGAGACAAAATCATCAAGTCGTCTTACTTAAGGATTAAGCTGCGAAAGAACCTTGGCACACACACACTTGGAGTCTAGTTCAGATATTTATTCAGACAATCGGAGTTGAGTTGTATGAAGTACTTTGAAGGTTCTCTGGTTTCGACACTAAGCATCATTTGAGGACGAAAATATGCTTAGCTATCGGGATTATCTCGTGAGAGGCAGTATAATATGTTGATATGTAAAATCAGGAGATCTACCTTGACCTAATGAAAGCAACAAAGAACAGAAGAATAAACCGAGACTGGGGGCGACCGGTCTACCCTTTCTCATACGGCACGGTTCGGAAATGAACCAACACATCAGTAATGCCTCGAGGATGAGGTTCAGTATATAGGGAATAGCACTCCAGGAATGGAGCATGGGTCGAGGCCCACATCAGTATCAGGTTGGGATGAGTCACAGGGTCGAGGCCCACATCGGTATCAGTTTGGGGATGAGTCCCAGGGTCGAGGCCCACACATCAGTAGCAGGTTGGGATGCGTCCCAGGATCGAGGCCCACACATCAACAGTTTAGGGATGCGTCCCAGGGTCGAGGCCCATAAATCAGTAGCAAGTTGGGATGCGTCCCAGGGTCGAGGCCCACACATCAGTAGTTTGGGATGAGTCCCAGGGTCGAGGCCCACAAATCTGATGTTTGGGATGCGTCCCAGAGTCGAGGCCCACACATCAGCAGTTTGGGATGCGTCCCAGGGTCGAGGCCCACATCAGCAGTTTGGGATGTGTCTCAGGGTCGAGGCCCACACATCTGATGTTTGGGATGCGTCCCATGGTCGAGGCCCACAACTTATCAGCACAGTTCGGGAACAAAGCCCACATTCGGTGGTTCGGGAACAAAGCCCAAAGGTCGAAGCACCTCGCCACCATATCAGTTCAGTTCGGTAGTGATTCATAGAGATCACAACATCTTGCAGGGATGAACCTCAGAGGTCGCATCACCTCACCACCAGATCAACTCAGTTCGAAGCAATAGGCAAGTCAAGCGGCAATTGGCGAGCCAGGTAAGTGAAAATGAATTGCATAACTTTGATTGGATTGTCACTATTACACACTGCACAAGTACCATCAAAGTGGGGGCGACTGTAGGCACTGTATTTTTGCATATAAGTCCCGATGATGAGCCTCGTACGGAGGCACTACCCTTGAAGTTTCGGAAGTCCCGGGAAACGGACGTCAGAAGGGAAAATTCAGAAATTGATACCTTGTTGGACTTAATTCGTTTGCTTAGCTTCGGGTTCGCTCATAGGATCTCTGTTTTAAAATTCATCCTTGGCCCAAAACCCCGCAATCCACACCAAGCCACACACTAAGCCCACACACCACCAAGCCCACACACCAAGCCCACGAAAAAGAACCAAACACACGCCCACAAGCCCTCCAATCACACGCCCAAGCCATTAAATCATATCCAAAAATATTCAAACACATTAAACACATGTTAAAAATCCCATAAATCACCTTCCTAATTAAATTAAATCACATGCCTAAACTAAATCAAATCAAATCAAATCCCATAAATCACCTTCCTAATTAAGTTAAATCACATGCCTAAACTAAATAAAATCAAATAAAATCCCATAAATCACCTTTCTAATTAAATTAAATCACATGCCTAAACTAAATAAAATCAAATCAAATTCCATAAATCCATTTCCTAAACTAAAACAATCCCCACCCTAAATTAGAGAGATCATTTCCTTGTAGCACACTAATTAGGAGATATCCTCCATAATTGCATGATACTTTCCCTTCCCATACAAGGATAACCTCAACCCTCTCATATAAAAAGACACCCAAACCAAGCCCTTAGACCCCCTAGAGCTCATTCACGACAACTCCACAACAAATAAACCCTAGAGCTCATTCACAATAAGCCTCTCTCTCTCCACTCTCTCTCCATTCCACATGCACACAAAGACAAAAATAATAAACCCTAAATCCTCTCCCATGTACGCACCACTCTCACAAAAACAAAACAAAAACCTAAACTAGAAGCCACTCACACACTACCCACAACCAGACAAAATAAGCCATCAAACACTGACACGGCCTCATCCTCTCATTCACTCTCTCTCGAAGCCACACCACACACGCCATCAACGCACAAATCGCCAACGAATACACACACAACCCTCACGTCCACGTCCCTCACACACAGGCCATAAGCCACCAACAACACCACATTAGCCCTTCCATTGCCGTGAAAACAACCCATCCCTCACTCTCATCCATTGCCGTAAAAAAAACTCATCCAGCATCCTTCATCCACGCCAAACAACAGCCCACATAGTCCTCCATATCCAAGCCAAATAGCCCTAAGATTCCCCCCTAAACTGCCCAGCAAACTGCACTGTATTACCAACGAAAAATGCCCAAAACACAGTCTAAAACTGCCCAGTAACTACTGAAAATACTACCCAGAAATTGTCCCAGTAATCACCAAAAATGCTGCACAGAAACTGCCCCTGAAACCACAAAAAATAACAGCAAAAACAGCAGCCCAAAACAGTGAAGTGACGAAGGAAAACATAAAATCAGAGAACCGGAGGAGTTGCGAAGCATTAACCCTTCAGACGGCCGTGTAACGCACTTCCAAGAGGCGACTTAAAAGGTAAGACCTAACGGAACCCTTTTATTTATTCTCGTTGATCTTTTTAATTATTTATTAGTATTTCTTCGCATGCGTAATGTTGATTTATGTATGTTGTGGCCATGGGATGAATGATTTTGTAAAGCATACCTTCGCGATAGTGCATCGGCGGTAATTTTTTCCTTACGTTGTTTGTAGCGGATTATATATGGAAATGTCATAACAAACTTAAACCATCTTGTGTGTCGTTTGTTCAGCTTATCCTGGCCCATCAAATGCTTCAATGACTCATGATCTGTATGGATCACAAACTCTCGAGGCCACAAATAATGCTGCCAAGTCTCAAGGGCTCTCACTAGAGCATACAACTCATTGTCATATGTGGGGTACCCCAAAATTGCTCCATTCAGCTTCTAATTACAGTTAGCTATTGGTCGCTTTTCTTGCATAAGAATCGCTCCAATACCTATCCCGGATGCGGCACACTCAATTTCAAATGTTTTTCCAAAGTTGGATAGCGCCAAAACTGTTGCACTACACAACTTTATTTTAAGATCCTGGAATGCAAGCTCATGCTCTTCTCCCCATTTGAAGCCAATAATTTTCTTCAATACTTCAGTCAGTGGTGCTGAAATACTACTGAAGTCTCTATCAAACCTGCGGTAGAAGCTTGCTAATCCATGAAAGCTTCTGACTTCTGTCACAGTTGTTGGTGTAGGCCAATCCTAAATTGCCTTTACCTTCTCTACATCAACTTCGATGTCATATGCACTTACAACAAAACCAAGGAAAACAATCCTATCCATACAAAAAATGCACTCACCAAAGTTAACATACAGTTTTTCCTGCCTCAACACTTCAAGAACATGCTTCAAATGCGTAACATACTCATCTATTGTTTTACTGTAAACTAAGATGTCATCAAAATAAACTACAATAAACTTACCTATAAATGCACGCATAACATGATTCATCAATCTCAAAAATGTGCTAGGTGCATTTGTAAGACCAAATGGCATAACTAACCATTCATACAAGCTATACATGGTCTTAAAAGCAGTTTTCCACTTATCTCCCTCTCTCATACGAATTTGATGGTATCCACACTTTAAATCAATCTTACTAAGAACTTTGGAACCACCCAATTCATCCAACATGTCATCTAGTCTAGGAATAGGGTGACAGTACTTTACCGTTATATTATTGATCGTTTGACAATCAACGCACATACGCCACGACCCATCTTTCTTAGGAACTAGAAGAACTAGTACCGCACATGGACTCATACTTTCTCTGACATACCTTTTCTCCAGCAACTCCCTCATTTGCTTTCGAAGTTCCTTCGTTTCCTCTGGATTACTTTGTTAGGCTGGTCTGTTGGGAATGACTGTGCCAGGTATGAAATCTATCTGGTGCTCAATACCTCTAATGGGTGGAAGCCCACTAGGAATGTCCTCTGTCAGCACATCACTAAATTCCTGCAAAAGAGATGCAATGGACATAGGAAACAAAGGGTCAATGTTAGCAATACAAACACGGTGATCCTTTTAGACTAGCAAAAGCATAAGCTTGATATCCTTAAAAACTCTCATAGCTTCACCCTTACCCATGTAGAAGCTATTTTTCACTCGCCCTTTTATTTCCCCCTTAAGTTCACTCACACTCCCCTTGGGAACACTCACGGCCTTAGCCTTAGCCTTAATTTTCTCACTAGGTTCAATCACACTCCCTCACATGTTTTTTCCAAGGCTGTGTTTAAACTCTCGTTCTCTATATCCTTCTTAAGTTGCAACTTGACTTGATCTTCATGGACTTGCTTCAGTGTAAGTGGGTATAAAGTAATGGGTTTTCCCTTATGATGAAATGAATACTTATTCTTAAACCCATCGTGTATGACATTCCTATCAAACTTCCATGGCCTGCCAAAAGGAATATGTCCTGCATGCATCAGTATCACATCATATAAGACATCATCCGTGTATAGCCCAATGGTAAAGCTCAATAATACCTGTTTAGTCACCTTTATTTCACCACAATCATTTAACCACTGCAACTTGTAAGGCTTGGGATGCTTCAAGCAATCTAATCCCAACCTCTCAACTAAAGTTTTACTTGTGAAATTTGCACAACTGCCCCTATCAATGATCATACTACACCCCTTGCCATTTACACGACATCTAGTATAAAATATGTTCTCCCTCTGTTGATCACTCTCATCCTCAACAATTTATGCACTTAAAGCACGTTTGACAACTAATGACAAGTTATCATGTGGGTATGCAGCTCCCTCTCTGTCACTAGTATCCTCAATCTCAGGCTCATCATCATTAACCTTAACCTCACTATCGGTAGAATATACCTCACCACTCTTCCTATCAATCACCAAGGTGTGTCTGTTAGGGCACTGTGAAGCATAGTGTCTCATGCCCAAACACTTGATGTCCTTAGTTTTTGGTGTTGTACTCTCAGGTTTCGGTCTAGCCTTGCTTGGTTCTGCAACTTCTTTACCCTTGGCACTAGGTTCAGCCATTGTCTTCTTAAAGCCTCCATCTCATCGATCATTAGAAACCCATTTCCCTTTCCATGCAGAAGTTGTATGAGTACCAAATTTGGATGTAGACTTCTTCTTGAGTTGCCTCTCTACCTTGATAGCCATGTGAAGCATTTCCTCTAAATCAACATAATGATGCAACTCCATCATGTTGGCAATCTCTTTGTTCAAGCCCATTAGAAACCGTGCCATAGTAGCCTCTGCATCCTCCACTACATTTGCCATGATCATGGCAACCTCCATCTCAATATAATAATCCTCTACACTCTTGACCCCCTGATACAGATGCTGTAGTTTTTGATACAACTCTCGGTAGTAATGGCTGGGTTTGAACCGTTTCCTCATGAGACCTCGAAAATCTTCCCATGTCTGAATTGGCCTATCATGATTCCTCATTCGGTTGGTGACAATCTGATCCCACCAAATCATCACATAATCAGTGAATTCCATGGCTACCAGATTGATCTTCTTCTCATCAGAGTAATGATGACAATTGAAAATCAACTCGATCTTCTTCTCCCACTCCAGATACGCTTCAGGATCATTTTTTCCCCAGAAGTTTGGTATTTTGATCTTGATGCTTCTCAAATCACCATCAACATCACCATGTCTACCATAACCTCTCATGTCATAATCCTCACGTTTGTCATCAAATGCACATCTACCATCAACCGTCTATCCCTCATATCATTCCTCTTATCAAACCTCTTATTAGGCCTCCTATCAGGCCCTCGCTGAAATCTCTCATTCTCATCATTAAGATCATCAGAATCATCAAACTCATTTTCAGCTTGTTCTTCATCCGGTGGTACAAGTCATGGAGCCACATTCTGAAGTGGTGGGATATGCAGAGGTGGTGGTGCTCTGGGAACACTGCATGTTTGATTACTCTCTACTTCCTTGGACAACTTATCGAAAGCAGCATTCACGTTTTCCATCATATCCATAAACTTACTTTCTAAAGCCTCAAGCTTCTCATCCACTGTCAAACTAGTACCTACCATCTCAAAGCTTCAATAAACAGATTAGAAGAAACAAATATATGAACAAAATTATATAACCTCACAATCTCACATGCTCACTTACACTCAAATACGTATCACTCCACTCCACCCGTGTTTGCACTCAATATAGTATAAATATGACTTGCCAAAAAGCTCACAACAATGTGTAGTCTTCAAGCTAGCATAAACAATAAGAAACCAATATAGGGTAAACGGAGTAACAGAAGTAAGAATTAGCAAATACGTAGACTCAATTCAAAGAAAACCTACTGCTAGAATAATTGGAATAAGGAAATCACAAACTAGATCAACAAACAAACAAACATGCAAACAATTGCGGACATATGCAAATTCGAACGGAAATTTGGGGCCTCAATAGAAATTTTGTTGAATTACCATCCACAAACACCTAAATGATAATATGGAACTAACTGGATTCAACCAAAATTTCGAACTTTATTACTCTTTTTTTTTTCTTTTTTTTTTGCTCTTCAAATCACTTGAGCATTCAAAATTTTTCTAAGTGTTGACCAGTTTGGAGACTGTTATGGTACCGTATGGTTTCTTGTCAGTTCCAGTAGTTATGTTTTACTCACAAGTTGACCGGTTTGGAGACCGATATAATACCGATATGGATGCATACCGGTTCCAATAGCTATGTAATCTCTAGGTAGACCGGTATGGACACCGATATGTAGGCCGATATGATACTAGCCCGGTTCTAGAAGCTATGTAATGCCAGTTAGACCGGTTAGAAGGCCGTTATGGGATCGATATGCTGGTCACCGAAAAATTAGAAATGCACACACTTAAGAAACACAAAAATTAAGAATCAAGATGAACAAGTATCTTGATGACCAACAAACACAATAAAAACTAAATCAAAAACACAAAGAAAAGATAGAAAAATCAGACCTTGGAACCCTAAGCTCTGATACCAAATGACGCGACACTCACTAGGATGTTTAAGGCCAAGCAAACCCCTAGCAACAGATAGTACCCCAAGCACCGAGAATTTGATTTTTGTAGGAACAAAACCCTCCCAAGTGCCACAAAAAAATTGTCTTTGAGAACCCTTAAGATGATTCCTTGTACTGTTCTGCTAGCACGGAGACGCCACTACGGTTTCCACGCCTTAGATAAGTCGATTACATGAAATAAGGGGAATCTCTCCCTTAAGCAATTTTGGGACAAAGCCAAGCTTTCAAATGAAGCTAATTTTCTAAATTGGATGATTAATTCATTAAGAAAGAAATGTTACAATATATAGTACAATGAAAGAAACCCTAATAGGTGTAAAAATACCAAAACATCCTAACTTGCTAACTAATGGCTATTTAAAGGCTATTCCCTTAATAGTCATTTAATAATCTAGACAACATAATATAAATGTCAAACAAGGTAGCTAAAGTCATCAACAACTTTTCCAAAAAATTAAACAAAGGGAAAAACAACAAAACCACAAAAATCCAACAAAGGTGGCAAGTTTTTCAAAGCCATGTTTAAATTGTCTCCTTGACAAAACATCCCCAAAATTCGTGGCCTTTATGTATTTAGACTTAATGATGTGTTTTTGAAGCCTAATAAGACTTGTCTTGGCTGAATATTTGGTGTTGGAATTTATTTGGCTTGATTCGCTAAAAGGTACTTGACTTCCGAATTGTTGGTGCATCAATCTGGTATGACTTGGGTCAAGTGAAATAGCTTTGGACCCACTCCATTGAAGCCCTCATATGTTGCCACTATGCCCTGGAGTTGTGTGTCACACTTGACATGGCATTCTGTGCTAACCCCGCCATTGCGTCTGATCTTTTTAGCTATTTAGCGTGTGATTGGCCCTGATGGCACTTGCAAAAGCTCTACCATATTGCTGGTCGTGACATCTAATGTTCCTTGAGTGGCTGGATTCGTGTCACTTCTCTGATCTTTTTGGCTTTCTATCTTAAGATTGGCCCTTCTGGTAGTTACAATGGCTCATTATGTTGTTGGCCATGGCCTTTGATGCTCCATGTGTGTCTTGGATCATCACATTCCCTCTCTCTTGAAAAGGATTCAACCTTTAATCTGCACCTGCATCAATGTTAGTGAAATATGAAGCATTAAATGTTACTGACACACCATAATCACCAGGAAGATATAGCTTGTAAGCATTGTCGGTGATCTTCTTCAAGACTTGAAATGGACCATCTCCTCTTGGTTGTAGCTTAGATCTCCATTGTACTGGGAACCTTTCCTTGCGCAAATGTAGCCATACCCAATCTCCGGGTTTAAATACAATGCGCTTGAAACCCATTATTCTCACCATCTCTACTTTTCTTTTTTCATTCAAACTCCCAAGCTTAATAACAATCAAATATAATAAATCCATAAGAGTTCAGCTTATTAAGTCGGTTTTATTCTCCATTCAAGTTTACTGGTCTTCCTTGTTTATTCTTCATAAGTCTGTTATTAGGAAGGTGGAGACGATTCTGCGTTCTTTCCTTTGGAAGGGTAGTGCCCTCACCTCTTCTGGGGCGAGAGTGGCTTGGAGTAGAGTTTGTTTACCTCTAAAGGAGGGTGGGCTGGGGATTAAGAGTTTGGATACTTGGAATAGAGCGGCTATTGTTAAGCACATTTGGTTTCTTTGTTCTAGCCAGGTCTCTTCTTGGACGAATTGGGTTCACTCTTATTTGTTGAGGGGGAGAAGTTTTTGGGAGGTCACATGTCCTTCTGATTGCTCTTGGAGTTGGCGTAAGATCTTGGAGCTCCGTTCTTGGTCCCGGCGGCGGATGAGAGTTAGGATTGGGAATGGTGAGAAGACTTTATTGTGGTTTGATTATTGGCATCCTTTGGGCCCGATTGTGGACACGTTGGGTGAGAGAGTGATTTATGATTCTGGCTTGGATAGGATGGCTACAGTTGCTTCCATTATCTCTGATTCTGCTTGGCGTTGGCCCCCTTCAAGGTCTGCTGCCCTTGTTGACTTGGCTCAGTCCCATCTTCCGTCTCCTTCTATTTTGAGGGAGGACGTGCTGGTTTGGGAGGATGATAAGAGTGGGAGATTTTCTGTGGATAGTGCCTTGAATGCCATGCGTACTAGGGGAAACTTGTTGCATTGGTCTCGAGTTGTTTGGTTCCGGAAGGCTATTCCTCGTCATTCCTTCTTACTTTGGATGTCTATTCAGGGAGGCCTTTGTACCCAGGATAGTTTGATGAGGTTTGGTATTTCTGCTTGCTCTCGTTGTATTCTTTGTGGTTGTTCAAGTGAGGACATTGATCATCTTTTCTTCCAGTGCATCTTCTCTTCGAGGGTCTGGTCGTCTGTGCTGGCTTTGTGTGGGTTAGTTTGGAGTCGTCGGGATTGGCGACAGACTGTTGAGTGGTTATGTCAGTTCACTGATGCCTCTTTACGTCACCTTCTGGTTCGTCTGTCTTTTGCAGCTTCAGTCTACCTTATTTGGAGGGAGAGGAATGCTCGCACTCATGATATGCCTTTTCGGCCTGTTTCTACTATTCTTTATGATATTGTTTTTGTTGTTCGGAATCGTGCTAGCTTTGTACGTAAGGCGAAACCATCTTATGACAATAAATGGCTTCACCTTTCATGGCACTTGCCCGTGGACATCTTCTGTTGATCTTTACTTGTAGCCTATAGGCTTTTCTTCTAGGAGGGCTTGTCCTCTCTAGTTTGTCTGGGGTATGCCCCTTTTGCTCTTTGTATAGTTTTCTTTTGGTTATAATACTTACCTTATCCAAAAAAAAAAAGAATTAAAATTATAATCAATCTCATAATTTCAGTAAGAACTAGAAGAATGATGCATCTTTCGTTTGTAAACTCTATCAACGGAAAACATTCCTCTAAAGTTTCAAATTCATGTTAAAATTAGCATACACTTGTTTCTTTCTTAAAATGTCAAGAACATGACTTAAATGCAGAACATGCTCATCTAATGGCTTATTGTACACTAAGACTTCATCAAAATAGATCACTAAAAACTTCCTATAGATGCACACAACACATGGTTATTTAATCACATAGAAACGCTATGGATATTTTTCAGAAAAAACGACAATATTAACCTCTTATATAATCTATATTTGGTCTTAAAAGTAATCTTCCATATATCTAAAAAATCAATATGCCTAGGTATGGGATAGCGATACGTTACTGTGATATTAGTTATAGCTCTCCAGTTATCATATATATGTCAAGTTCCATTCATCTTAGGCACTATCTGGGGTTGAATACCTCTAATGGGTGGAAGCCCTCTGAGGATGCCCAATGTGAGCACACCTCTGAACTCTTGTAAAAGAGATGAAATAGAAATTGGAAACAAAAGGTCAGTGTTAGCATCATATAAATGGTGCTCCTTGTAAACTAACAACTGAATAAGTTGGCTAGCCTTGTAGGCCTTCCTCATTTCACTCTCATTAATGTAGAAACTTTTTTAACTACCCATTTAAATTCACTCACACCCCTTGGGAAACACTCACGGTTTGGGCATCATTTTTCTCCCCATTATAGTAGGCTATTGATCGATTTGGTTTGGGCACGTTGAGAATGAAATCGCCATGAAGTGAAAGTCTTATAAATGGTCAAAACAAAAGAACCTATCTTTGCAATCACATCATGAAATGACAAGAAACTCTCGTAAAGAAGAAACTTCTACAAATAATAAATACAAACAATAGACAAAGAAACATTAATTAAACCCAACTCAGTCTCAAATAGCTTTTCTTCACCCACATACTTGATTTGCTCACACCAATACTCGACTTCACTCTTATTTGATTTCCCTAAGGTTGTGCTCTCTCTCTTATTTTCTTTCCCACTGACTTTAGCCTCACTAATGATCTCACTCTCATTAAAAATCTCGGCCACTACTCCATCTTGTTTTTGTACACTCTCCTTTACAATAAAATTTTCAACCATCTCATTACCAATATTGTTCTATGATGGCTCCACAGAATGTATTTTATTGACATTACCATGTCTCTCACTACTCGTACTCCCCTGAAAATACAGCACATCGTCATATACCGACTGTGGTATTAAAGGAATAAGAGTAATGACTTTTTCACCACACTTGACTTTATACCTTTTCATGTCCATATCATAATCCATATCGTCATGTTTATGTTTTTAACCATAGTTTATGATTGCGATTTCAAGCTTATGATTACGTTTTTATTATTCATTTTAGTTTTCAGTTCACGTTCATGTTTTACAGTTTGTAGTATCATTTTCGTGTTTTCACGTTAGTTGATGTCTTTATGTTTTCATTGACTTTATCTAGTTTCCATTCATGCCAGGCTATGTTTATGCATTTTAGGTCATGTTGACATACTTTCGGGGTCATATTTCATAGTTCATGATGTTGTTTTCATGTCTTGATATAGTTTTAGTACAAGTTATGTTATCATTTTCAATTTCATTAATCGTACAATCAAATTATTATGTTTACGTTT